>CM038676.1:351445234-351635192 GCA_021605205.1 Aegilops longissima | reverse complement strand
AACTGAAGGCTGCTCTGGAGGATGTGATAGCAAACAAGGACGTTGAGGAGAAAGATTATGTGAGACAGTATAGGGTTGCACAAGACGATGCTTTTGTGCCGGATCAAGATCATGTTTTTGTTGGTGATCCAGAGAAAATCAATACGAAAGGAGCACCGAAAGGGCAGAATAACAAAGGCCATGGTAAGGAACCTGGCATTACTAAAATAACGGTAGACCTAAAGGTTTTGATGAAAAACCTCCTGTATGCCTATGCGGTTTATGTAAAATAAAAGGCCATTTAAAAAACAATTGTCCTCAAAATCCTAAGTATGTGCATACCTTTTTATTAACGTTCTTTTCTTGTTAAGTTTATTCTTTAGAAAATTTTGACGTATATTATGATCTTTCTATACAGGAACATGACATGATGATCATAGCAAGGATTGTTTGAATAAGAAGAACAACTTCTGAATAGAGTTGACGATTTATTTGGTTGTATTGAAGAATAGTACTTATTATATATTTGTTTCGGAACATCGATACAAGGGACTTGTAATCGTTGTTTACTTATGTCCTATTTGTTGGCACTATACTCGTTGTTCTTAATATGATATGCGACATACACATTTTACGTTATAAAATATATTTCTTGGCGCTATAGGAATTGTTTTTAATACGATATATGATGTATACATTATTTTCGTAGAAATATATGATTTGTACATAAAACATGCATGTTGGGCGATTGGAGGCGTTGTACTGCCGCCGGTTGCTTTATTTTAAAATAAAAACGTCAACAGCCGATGGGGGGCGAGTGGCGCCAGCGGGCGCAAATGGGCGGTACGTACGAGGACGATTCTGCTGCCGCCATAGATGGTGATCCCGGGGCAGACGCCGCCCTCGGGCGCAAAGGGGCGCACGCGGGCCGACGGGGAATCAACCTCAGGGGCGGCACAGGCGAACCCTGGAGCGACGCGCGGCGCGGGCCGGCTGGCCAGATGACGCGGTCTACAGAGAGGGGAAACAGGGGGACATGGATCAGGGTGATGCATAGGTTCCAGGTCGAGAAGAAAGAGAGGTGGGGACGACCTGTACCAACTCCGGCGAGCCGAAGCGGCGGAGCTCGAGCTCGGGCGGCTCTGGAGAGGAACTGGGGGTGCAGGGGGATGATTTGGTGGTGCAGAGGGCGAGTGGTGAGGAGAGGAGAGCTCGGGGGAGGGGGGGATTAAATAGAAGGGGGGCGAGGTGCACCGTGGCTCGTCCGCCGGCGAGCTTCTAGCCGTTGCTGGAGGCCACAGGGGCTCACTTGAGCATGTCTGGGGTCCTTGTGGGAGTGTTCTATGGCCAGGGAAAGGAAGAGAGAGAGAGAGAGCGGGGGAGGGCTAGAGCATCGCGCGTGTGAGCGTGCTCATTGGAGCTCTCGGGCGGCCATGGTGCGCGTGCGAGCAGGGGCAGGAGAGAGAGGAAGGAGGAGGCCGACCAGCTGCCTTGTCTCGGACGCCGAGGCGCATCGTCGGGCGTGCTGGGGAGGCCCGAGGTGGCCGGAGGTGGTTGGCAGGGGGCGGCTACAGTGCCTGGCCGCACTGTAGTGCGCTCTGGAGCGTGAAAATGGCATGCCATGGCATTTTATATGCCTTGTGGGCACGACCACTGATGTCTGGCTGCCCTATGGGGCAGTAAAGAAGAGGGGAGGGGCATTGGGTGCCCTGGAGAGCCAGTACGAGATTAGTGGGGTTGAGAGAGAGAGAGAGAGAAGTTGCTGTCCAGGGAGGTAAATGGGGGTGTTTCACCCCTTAATCATTGAGCAATGGCCAGGGGAAAGTTACTGGAGGTAGAAGAGGGTCTGGAGTAGCTGTGGTAAAAAGTCGAGGCCATGGAGAAGAGTGGAAGAGGTCAAAGTAGTTGTTTTGGTAAAGTGGTAGAAGGTGTTTGTTGTTGGTTTGGGCAGGTAAATGAATTCCATTTGGCATGAGACTCCACAGGGTGAAATGGCACATATAATTAGGTCCTTCCACCAATTTTGAGCTCATTTGGAAAAATTTGCCAATGCTACTTTTGTAAACCCTAGAAATCAACAAAAATGGGATTTTCAAGATCTAGTCATCCAAAACTATTCTCCTTGATTCACCACTTGGTGTAGTTTCATCATTTTGGTATTTGAGAATGTGCACAAAGTTTGGGATCAAATGGAGAAAGTTGGCAATGTAGATTTGTTCAAACTTGGATCTGGACAGAGAGGGTTTTGGGGCACTTTAGTGAACCAAAATTATTTTGATTGATATGAAACTTTGCAAGATCATCACATTATGCATATGTGACTTTATAGAATGTTCTTGGATTTATTTGAAAATATTTCTTGTAGAAATATTTCAAATATTTGAAATGGACAGAAGTGGTTTTGGAGGGTTTTGCCCAATATTTTGAACATGACCATGTGTTGAAACTCCTATATATGGAAAATATATGCCCACTGAGTTTCCCTGATTTTTCTCAAATACTTTTGAAGCTTTTAAATAATTTTAACCTCTTAAAGACCATTTCTGGCCTAAAGAAAAAACCTTTAAATAAAATAGGAAAATAACTTTTAAAATTATATTTTTGTGGTTCATGGGAGTCCTATATCTAATAGGTTTCGAATATACTCTTTGAAATATTTTTCATACCCCAAATCAAGTACTTTTAGTGCAAACCTCAATTCAGGGGTTTTTTGGAAAACTATATTTTGAAAATACTATTTGGCCAAATTATTTTTGTAAGAAAATACTATACTGTTCTATACACATGGCATGATCATTGGGCAGAAGTTTGAGGCAAGGAGATGAAGTATATAAGGTGGAGTTGTGTTGACTTTAAAGAGCACCTGAAAATCACAGAGAGAAAACCAACTCCAAATAAAAAGCCAAATAATGCAAAAGTTTTTGTTGATCCAAAATTTCATGCTTTATTAATGCAAATGACATGTTACAAAATGCAGGGTGTGACAATAGCACATGGTGGGTAGGAAAATTTACTATTGGGCAATTGATAAAGAACAAATACTTATGACGATATCCAAGGCAATGATCATGTATATAGGCATCACGTCCAAGATTAGTAGAACAACTCCTGCCTGCATCTACTACTATCACCCCACACATCGACCGCTGTCTAGCATGCATCTAGTGTATTAAGTTCATGGAGAAATGGAGCAATGCAATAAGAACAATGACATGATGTAGACAAGATCTATTCATGTAGGAATTTGATCCCATCTTTTTATCCTTAATAGCAACGACACATACGTTCCTCGCTACCCCTTTTGTCACTGGGTGAGGACACCACAAGATCGAACCCATCACAAAGCACCTCTTCCCATTGCAAGAAAAATAAATCTAGTTGGCCTAACTAAACCAAAGATTCAGAGAAGAAATACGAGGCTATAAAGATCATGCATATAAGAGAAGAATACTCAAATAATATTCATGGATAGAAATCTGATCATAAACTCGAACTTCACCGGATCCCAACAAACACACCGCAAAAAGTCATTACATCAAATATATCTCCAAGAGACCATTATATTGAGAATCAAAGAGAGAGAACAAACCATCTAGCTACTGCCTACGGACCCGTAGGTCTATGGTGAACTACTCACACATCTTCGGAGGAGCACCAATGAGGATGATGAACCCCTGTGTGATCGTGTTCCCCCCCGGCAAGGTGCCGGAATAGGGCTCTAGATTGGATCTCATGGTTCTGGAACTTGCGATGGCTGGAATTGTTTTTTGTTGAGTCCCTAGGGTTTTTGAAATATTTGGGTATTTATAGAGCTGAGAGGTGGTGGAGGAGACCCCCGTGGGCCCCATAACCCATCAGGGCGCGCCAGGGGCCTCTGGCGTGCCCTGGTGGGTTATGGTCCCCACGGGCCTCCCCCAGGTGCTTCCTTGGCTCCCAAGTTGTCTTCTGGTCCAAAAAAAATCTCAAAAAAGTTTCGCTGCGTTTGGACTCCATTTGGTAGGGATATTCTGGGAAGTAAAAAACAAGCAAAAAACATCAACTGGCACTGGGCACTATGTCAATAGGTTTGTCCAGAAAAATGATATAAAGTTGCTATAAAATGAATATAAAAGATTCAAGATTGATAATATAACAATATAACAACTAGGTGGTTCCCAAGCATCCCCAAGCTTAATTCCTACTTGTCCTCGAGTAGGTAAATGATAAAAATAGAATTTTTGATGTGGAATGCTGCCTAACATGTTCATCACATATTCTTTTCTTTTGTAGCATGTACATTTGGACTTTTAGATGGTTCAAAGCAATAGTCTATATTTGACATGAAGACCTCAATAGTCAAGCATATCAACAAGCAACCTTGTCTTTCAAAATATCACTGCTAAAGAAAGTTATCCTAGCCCATCATGCTCAATCATTGATCCATTCATGAAACACCACTCGAATATTAGCTACATCCAATGCTCAAGTATGATCATAATGCTCCCTAGTTGGTTATTTATAAGGAATTTATTATTTGACAACATAAAGTAAATTTCTTTTTTCATTTCGGGACTGGGCATCCCTATTACCGCCGTACTCTCATGCAATGACAAGTGAATAAGGACTCATCTTGAGAATAACACATCTAGCATGGAAAATATTGGCCACCCCCTGCCACTTCATGAGCGGTACGAGTACACAAAAAGGAAATTCATTTTGAAAATTAGAGATGGCACATACAAATTTACTTGGAACAACACGAAAATACCGCATATAGGTAGGTATGGTGGACTCATATGGCAAAACTGGGTTTAAGGATTTTGGATGCGCAAGTAGTATTCCCACTTAGTACAAATGAAGGCTAGCAAATAGGTTAAGAAGCATCCAACCAAGAAACGAAAATTCACATAAATGAGCATTAAGCTTAAGTAACACCAAATAATGCACCACAAGTAGGATGCAATTTCATCGCACAACTATTGACTTTCATGCTTGCATAGGGAATCACAAATCTTAACACCAATATTCTTACTAAAGCATAATTGCTCACCAACATGGCTCACATATTAGTATCATCATATCTCAAAACTTCTAAAAGAATCAAGTTTATTTTGGCCAATGATCTTCATGAAAGTTTTTATTATATACCTCTTGAATATCTATCACTTTGGGAATAATTTCATATGTTGCAAATGCTTTTGATAGGCTCAAACAAATTTTAGTGAAGAACATGAGCATAAAAATTTCATCTCTCAAAATAATCCAAGTGAAGCATGAGATAATTTTTTCAAAAATTTACTAAGTCCAAAATAAATCTAAGTGAAGCATGAGAGCATTTCTTCAGAAATAATAAAGCACACCGTGCTCAAAAAGATATAAGTGAAGCACTTGAGCAATTCCATAGCTCAAAAAATTTAAGTGAAGCATAGAGCAATTCTAACAAATCATAGCATAATTTCGGCTCTCCCAAATAGGTGTGTCCAGCAAGGATAGATGAGACAATCTAAAAAGCAAAAGAAGCAAAGACTCATACAATACAAGACGCTCCAAGCAAAACTCATGATATGTGACGAATAAAAATATAGCTCCAAGTAAATTACCGATGGTTGTTAGAAGAAAGAGGGGATGCCTTCCGGGGCATCCCCAAGATTGAGCTCTTGACACTCCTTATTCCTTCATCCATCGTGATCTCACCCAAAACATGAACACTTCAATCACATAAAGCAAATCACCATTCTAAGTACTGTTGCAAACCCATTCATATTTTATTATTGCATTATACCTACTGTGTTCTAACTTTTCCATGGCTTATACCCTCCAATACAATCCATAGATTCATCAAAATAAGCACACAATGCAACCAAACCAGAATCTGTCAAAAACAGAACAGTCTGTAGTAGTCTGAACTCTAACCAACTTATGTAACTCCAAAAATTCTGAAACATTAGGAAGATGTAGAAAATTTCTATATCAATATTGTGTAAAAAATTCAGAAGCTTTCGTCACTTCTGTGATTTTTGAAAATTGTTTTACTGGACGCAAAAGTTTTTGTTTTCCAACAAGAGCAAATCAACTATCACCAAACATAATCCCAAAGGTCTTACTTGGCACAAAACTAAATTAAAACATAAAAACACAATCATAACTGTATCATAATTATGTAAACACTCAAGAACAAAAAGGAAAAGGCAAAAATAAATTTATTCATTGGGTTGCCTCCCAACAACCGCTATCGCATAGATTCAAGTATTGTCATCTTTGGTTTTTGCCCCATAGGATGCCATCATGATTGGTTCATATGGTGGCTTAATTCTTGTTCTAGGGAAATGTTCCATACACTTCCTTAGCAGAAACTGAAATTTAATATTCCCCTCTTTCATATCAATCACGGCACCTATGGTGCGTAAAAATGGTCTACCAAGTATCATAGGACAAGACGGATTGCAATCAATATCAAGAACAATAAAGTATATGGGCACATAATACCTATTTGCAATAATAAGAACATCATTAATTCTTTCCAAAGGCTTTTAATAGTAGAATCCGCCAAGTGCAAATTAAGAGAACATTCTTCAATATTGGTAAGACCAAGCACATCACATAAATATTTCGGAATTGTGGAAACACTAGCAACCAAATCACATAAAGCAAAGCACTCATAGGTTTTAATCTTGAATTTCATAGTATTTCATCATGTAATTTTCTAGGAATTGAAATCTCTAATTCCAACTTTTCTTCTAAAGCTTTCATCATGGCATCCACAATATGTTTAGTAAAAGCTTTATTTTGTTCATAAGCATGGGGTGAATTTATCATGGATTGCAACAAAGAAATACATTCAAACAAAGAGCAACTATAAAAATTAAAGTCTTCGTAATCCAAAAGAGGGGGCACATCACTAGTTAAAGTTTTGACCTCTCCAAACCCACTTTTATCAATTTTTTCATCAAGATTTTCACCCTCGAATTATTGGGACGCCCTCTAGCTAAAGTTGACTCTTTTTCAATCCCTTTATCATCATTCTTAATTTTACTAAACAAGGAATTAATAGAAGAAACACCAATCACTTTAAGATCTTCATCATTTTTATGAAAGCAATCGGCAGAAAACGCTCTTTCTAAAACAATCTCTTTTAGCTCTGAGCATAGCGGTTCTTTTATTACTTTCATCCATAGAAACATGCAAAACTTTAATTGATTCATTTAGATCAACTTTAGGTGGAAAGTTTTTAATATTGAGATTTTCTACATCATGCGAAATTCTATCTATGCTTCTAGACATATCATCAAGTTTACTCAATTTTTCTTCTATCATAGTATTGAAAACTTTTTGAGCATTGATAAATTATTTAATATTACTCTCAAGATCAGAGGGGTTCCTATTATTATTGTAAGAAGAATTAGCATAGGAATTACCATAATTATTAGAGGAATTTCCAAGAAATGGCCTAGGATCGAAATTACCTCTATAAGCATTGTTATTAAAATTGTTTCGCGAGACAAAGTTAACATCTATGGGATTACTATTTTTCTCAATCAAAGTAGACAAAGGCACATCATTAAGATCAATAGGAGCACTTTTATTAGCAACCAATTTAATTAGAGCATCAACTTTTTCACTAAAAGTGCTAATTTCTTCAACCAAATTAACTTTTTTACTAGTAGGTGTTTTTTCGGTATGCCATTGTGAATAATTTGACATCATATTATCTAGCAATTTAGTAGCTTCACCCAAACTAATTTCCATAAAAGTACCACCCGTGGTGGAATCCAAAAGATTTCTAGAAACAAAATTCAATCCCTCATAATTTTTTTGTATGATCATCCAAAGATTTAAACCATGAGTAGGAAAATTTCTTAGCATCAATTTCATTCTTTCCCAAGATTGTGCAACATGTTCATGCTCACTTTGCTTAAAATTCATGATTTGATTCCTAAGGGAAATAATTTTTACGGGCGGAAAATACTTAGTAATAAAAGTAGCTTTGCACTTATCCCAAGAATCGATACTATTGCGACCCAAAGAAGAAAACAAATATTTTGCACGATCCCTCAAAGAGAAAGGAAATAATTTCAACTTCACAATATCATTGTCCACATCTTTTTTTATTTTGCATATCACACAATTCTACGAATGTGTTTAGATGGTACGCGACATCCTCATTAGGAGTACTGGAAAATTGATCTTTCATAACAAGATTCGGCAAAGCGGCATTGATATCACGCGACTCCACACTGGTGGCAGGAGGAGCAATCGGAGTGCAAATAAAATCATTATTTTTGGTATTGGAAAAATCACACAATTTGGTATTTTCCCAAAGAGGAAAGGTTGATGCAGCACAACTATGGTAAGTATTTCCCTCAACTGTGAAACCAAGGTATAAATCCAGTAGGAGAACCAAGCAACACTATGTAAATGGTACCTGCACACAAAGAACAAATACTTGCAACCTGGCGCGTAAGAGGGGTTGTCAATCCCTCCTCGGTAAAAAGTTAGATAAATTTGTATGAGTTTGGATAAATAGATCTTGATAAAACGTGAAATAAAATAAGTAAAGTAAAAGTGCAGCAAGGTATTTTTGGGTTTTTTGTAACAATAGATCTGAAAATAATTATGGCAAAAGATAGATCAGAAGGCAAACGATACCTGCACACAAAGAACAAATACTTGCAACCCGGCGCGTAAGAGGGGTTGTCAATCCCTCCTTGGTAAAAAGGTAGATAAATTTGTATGAGTTTAGATAAATAGATCTTGATAAAACGTGAAATAAAATAAGTAAAGTAAAAGTGCAGCAAGGTATTTTTGGGTTTTTGTGACAATAGATCTGAAAATAATTATGGCAAAAGATATATCAGAAGGCAAATATGATAAAAGATAGACCCGGGGGCTGTAGATTTCACTAGCTAGTGTCTTCTCTCAAGAAAATAGCACACGATGGGTAGAAAAATTACTATTGGGCAATTGATAGAAGAACAAACAATTATGTTGATATCCAAGGCAATGATTATGTATATAGGCATCACGTCCAATATTAGTGGACCTACTCCTGTCTGCATCTACTACTATAACTCCACACATCTACCGCCATCCAACATGCATCTAGTGTATTAAGTTCATGGAGAAACGGAGTAATGCAATAAGAACCGTGCATGATGTAGAAAAGATCTATTCATGTAGGAATTAGATACCATATTTTTATCCTTAATAGCAACGATACATGCGTGCCTCGCTACCCCTTCTGCCACTGGGTGAGGACACCGCAAGATCGAACCCATCACAATGCACCTCTTCCCATTGTAATAAAAATCGATCTAGTTGGCCTAACTAAACCAAAGATTCAGAGAAGAAATATGAGGCTATAAAGATCATGCATATAAGAGAAGAAAACTCAAATAATATTCATGGATAGAAATCTGATCATAAACTTGAACTTCATCGGATCCCAACAAACACACCGCAAAAAGTCATTACATCAAATATATCTCCAAGATATTGTATTGAGAATCAAAGAGAGAGAAGAAACCATCTAGCTACTGCCTACAGACCCGTAGGTATATGGTGAACTACTCACGCATCATCGGAGGAGCACCAATGAGGATGATGAACCCCTCCGTGATCGTGTTCCCCTCCGCCAAGGTGCCGGAATAGGGCTCTAGATTGGATCTCGTGGTTCTGGAACTTTCATCGGCTGGAATTGTTTTTCTTTTACTCCCTAGGGTTTATGGAATATTTGGGTATTTATAGAGCTAAGAGGCGGTGGCGGAGACCCCCATGGGCCCCACAACCCATCAGGGTGCCAGGGGCCTTTGGCGCAACTTGGTGGGTTGTGGTCCCCACGGGCCTTCCCCAGGTGCTTCCTAGGCTCCCAAGTTGTCTTCAGGTCCAAAACAAATCTCCAAAAAGTTTCGCTGCGTTTGGACTTCGTTTGGTAGGGATATTCTGCAAAGTAAAAAACAAGCAAAAAACAACAACTGGCACTGGGCACTATGTCAATAGGTTAGTCCCGAAAAATGATATAAAGTTGCTATATAATGAATATAAAACATCCAAGATTGATAATATAACATCATGGAGCAAGCAAAAATTATAGATACGTTGGGAGACGTATTAGACTCCAAGTATGATTTAGACTGACTCGTCTACTTCTACTGCACTACAGAGTCGGTAACAATCGTTGATCCAATCCCATTATGCATCTTCATATTGTTCTTGGGTGTTCGTAGGGCGATTTTTTTTTTGTTTTCTACTATGTTTCCCAATAGTGGCATCATGAGCGGTTCTATGAGTAGATGCAGGTTTCGATCTAGATCACACATGATTGTGAGGGTGATGTTCTTGCTATGCAAGTGTTGCTTCAGTTCAATTCCTTGATGGCACGGTGTTTACTTTTACAAGGTTCTGACAATCGCTTGGCTCTGGTTGTCTGCTAATAGTTCCTTGGGCTTCACCATAGTCAAAAATAGTGAACCGTTGTGTACGCAAGAGGGCGATGAAGATGGATGATCTTCTAGGGGGTCACGCTTATTAGACAAAGTTTAGTGTGGGGGAACAAGATTTTTAATTAAGTGTCTTCTTCCACACACCCCAAAAGTTAATCCAGCAACCAGGATTATCACTTTATGGTGTGCATGTAGGTAGCTAGGATTATCTGGAAACCTAGAAGCCAAATAATTAAAATTTGCCAAACCGATTAGATGACATCTAACTTGGTTTTGTAGGGTTTGCATATGATGTGGTATAGCCTTCGTCATGATAATGAGTTTATGCATGAGATGGTTATATGTTGTAATGTTAAGTGGCATGCGCGTCATGGCATGATGGCTGGAGCCACGAGATTGCCACCGTAATGTAGATATCGCAGAGATAGGTTACATGTGATGGTGACAAGATGTACATGGAGGACCCCGACGGGGAAAAGGTGTACCAGGCCTGGGACGAGGAGCTATAATTTTGTGCCACGGCGGAATTTGAGATTTGGTGCCATGACAGTGTTTTTTGAAATAGACGCCACGACAACATTTTTTGAGATTGCCGCCATGATGAGTTTTTGAAATGATTGCCACGGCAACAAAATATTGGCCACCATGTCGCTTCATATGGAGATTGAAGACGATCACGGAGAACTCCCGGTGCCCAGGGCTATACCATATCATGCTATTATGAATTGACTGAGATGTTTATCCATTGTTGTTTGCACCCTTTTTGATTGTGCAGTAGTCAATTATTAGGGTGTTCTCTCATAGTAAATATCATGTTAAAAGGTGATATTCCCAGTGTTGCGACAGTCTATAACACGTAGTGTTCTGGAATGCGTCATGTCCACATGAGTACAAATAGGACGTGAGGTGTAAGATGGGGATGGTCAGACCATGGATGCAGATAACACTAGGTTGTCTTGAAGTTCTAGTAGAATCGTTTTGATCTCGGATCACGAAACATCGAAAGATGAACAAGAGTCATATGGAGATATGATCGCAAAAGTTTGCCCACCGGTCAAAATTCTCGTCATCAGTGATGTCCACATCAATGGCTGAGAACTAAATTTGGATCTTGAATCACTTAAAATTAATTATGAGAGATATTGATTTGAGTGAGGGCACAATTATGTATTGATTTAGTTTAATCACTGGTGCAAATTAATTATGAATAATGTCTATGTGTAGTTTGCATTATAGTTGTAGAATTATGGCTCATGGTTCCACCTTTGTTATTGAAACTGCTTGACTGCTATTTATCTGGTTCAATCTTTATAATTGTGAGGATTGTCATCTAAGAAGTGCCAAGAAGGATTTTTGTCCTACTGCATGCTTGCAATGCTCTCCTACAAATGTTATGGATGATGAGACTCACGTCCTTCAATCCGAAAGCTAGAATTGCATTAGGGTCTACTTGCTTCAAGAAGCCCGAACTTAAAAAAATGTTTGGGATAGTTAAGTAATATTCTTGGAACTGAAAATTGTTTTCAGAAACAAACAAAGGTTAAAAGATATGTGATATCTGAAGAAGTGTTTTGGTTGCAAGACCTAGTAAAGTGTTCAACTATGTTTGAGACTAAAATGCATAAGACCCGGAAGAATGCCAGTCATGAGTTGATGGCGAGAAATTAAAGATAAAGAACAAAACCAAAGGATGTAATGAGACTTACATCCTAGGGAAGTTCGGGGATCGCGCCACTCTTAAAAAGTTAGATGTTTCTTCTGTTGAGTGGGAGAAATATTGTAAGTAAAAATATAAGAAGTTTAGAGGCGGAAAGAAAAGAAGACTGGAATGTCCAGCTCAGGTATGAAGGTCATACAAGTTATAATATGTAGAGAAAGTTGGTCATGTAAAGTGTGATTCTTGAGAATCGAGATTAAATTATTAAACACTAAATTCTTCGGGAATTGTGGTTAAAAGTTGATCACAAAAATACTGACTCGATTGCATGTTGTTGCAAATCGATGCAAAAATTACTACGGCCTAATGACCAACAAATTAATGAGGTCAAAATACGTGTTGAAATTTTTGTAATAGTTATGATACTTTTTCATCGACATACTACCTCTGAATTATTGTCATAATTAGTTTTAGAGCTCCATACACTCTAGCCCATTGCATAGAAGTTGCAAGGAGGTTGTTCATAAGAGAGCAATAGTTGTTTGATGTAATGAATAAAAGGGCCATACCCCTATTCTGAATAGGATAAGTGATGTATATTGACGATAGAATTGAGCATCCATAACACTAACGCTAAATGTCGCAAGACTAAAAGTACCACATATGTGTGGCACTGCATTTAGTCACATTGGAGAAACCCGCATGAAGAAATTCCATAGTGAAGGATTTTGGATTCATATGATTATGAGTCATTTGATACTTGCAACTTTCGCCCAAACAGGGAAGTAAACTAAAATATGTTCACATGCCATAAAGAACGGGCAACAAAAATAATTGGAAATATGCATATTGATGTATGTAATCCAATAAGTGTGTTGCAAGCAGTGGATTTATCTATCTTCAAGATGACTCAAGTAGATATTTATATTTACAAATTGAGACATATATCTAGATCTTTTGAAGCGTTTCAAAAAGATTTTCAGAATGAAGTAGATTATTGTCACAAGAAAATTTTGTTTCTCCAATTGGATTGCAGAAAAGAATATTTGAGTTACAAACACTACAAAAAAAAGACACATCCGTGACATTTTGGGCCGAACGAATTTTTTTCCTGTCATACTTATGACACTTCTGTGACGATAATTGTGACAAAACACGGTATCATCATAGATGTGGTGGGGTCCTACTTCTATGACAAAAATTCATGACAGAAAATGGGCTTTTCGTCCTGGGCAGGCCGGAGACGCAGCTGCATGACATTCTTTGGGCCGTCCATGATGGAAAAAACCGTGGTAGAAGCGAGGCGAGGAAAATATCGGGTGTTCCGTTACGGTGGGTGGTCGGGGCGAAGCGATGCGTGTTTCTCATTACGTGCGTAGGCGTTGGGATCTAAGCGAACTGGCGATTGACCTGCGGCTACGCGTTCTTGAACCCGAGCGATCGATCGATGGTTGTTAAGCGAACCCGATCGGCGATTCCTTTCTTGCTGCTAAGCGAAGCCGATCGATGTTGCCTCTGGATGAGCGATGGCGTTGCGGGGGGGTTGGATGAACAGTTCCCGGTGGGGGTGGATGAACAGGACCCCGTGGTGTTTCCTCTGGATGAACAATACCCCAATCGATCGAGCCGGTTGGGGCTGGATGAACAGGACCCCGTGGAGGGCTGGATGAACAGGACCACCCCGTGGAGGGTAGGATGAACAGTAGATGGTGGAGGGCAGGATGATTAGTAGCCCGTGGAGGGGTGGTTGAACAGGAACCCGTGGAGAGGGCTGGTTGAGCGATGGCCGGTGGAGTAGCGCGGTGGAGGCTGGATGAGCAGAGCCGTGGATGAGCGATCGCGGTGGAGGTGGAGGAGGTCGACGGTGGATGAGCGATGGCCGTGGAGGCTGGAGGGGGTCAACGATGGAGATGAACAGTATCCCGAGGAGTCCCGTTTTGCGGTACGCCACACCCCTCCCGATGAATAGGACCCCCGTTTCGACCATAGCGCTCCAACACAAGTCCGTTTCCTCCGTTTTGCGGTACGCCACACCCCCCCGATCAACAGGACCCCCATTTCGACCGTAGGAGGTCCGTTTCCTCTGTTTTGCGGTTTGCCAGACCCCTCCCGATGAACAGGATCCCGTTTCGAACGTGGCCAGTCGAACACAAGGCCGTTTCCTCCGTACTGCGGTACACCAGGCCTCGTTTCCATCGGCTATTCCGTCCAAGCCGGTTGGCTCCCACGCGTTCAGTTTCCTACCGATGAACACGACGCATTCCATTGCCTCCCCATGAACACGACGACTATGCTGTTTCTCCGTTCTGACCCAGCCATGTACACGAGCCCTGGTCGAATGCGTGCGCGTGGTGGCGTTCGAGACCCGCCCGTATATGCGTTCGTGGCGATTTACTTTCTTGCACCACAGGCGCCATGCGTGCGTGTACATGCTACGTCGGCGCCTCTACTATGACACATGCGCGCCTCTACATCGACCAGTATGTACGTACACGTTCGCGACCAGAATGACAACGCTACGTACGCTTCGACCAAGTGGGTACCGACCGCCGAGCACTTCCTTACTGCGAAGATGTAGCTGGTGGGTCCCGAGTGGTCGGCTTAATCGTTTTTGTTTTTACCCGGACGCACTTCCTTGCGTGCGAAGATGTAGCTAGTGGGTCCCAGCAGTCAGAGGGAAACATTTTTTCGCGAAATACGGTGGCCCGTCCGGTGGGTTCCCGCTGTCAGGTGGAGGAATAATTATTTTGCGCGTAATAAGGAGGAACTTCCTTGCTGCGACCGTGCACCCAGCTGTCAGCCTCTCCACGCACAGTCCACGTCCGATGGAAGCCGTTCCTTGACCACGTTGACACGCCGCACCGAGAGCACCAGGGCGGTGGACGACGGCGAGGCCTAGGAAGGGGACGACGCGGAGCCGGGGAAGACGCGGCGGTGGATGCCCACGCGTAGAGGAGTATGAGGGTTCACTGTTTCACTGTGGTGTGAGGTTGCCGTCGCCGCAGAATAACAGGGGCTGTGGGTGAGTAGAGGGATGGCCTGGCCAGCGATGGGAGTAGTAGGGGCGGTGAGGCCTCCGCCACATCGCAGCCGGCCATGGGAGGTAGGAGGACGAGGCACGACCGGCGCTGGTTTGGTAATTTGGAGCAAGAAGACCAGAGGTTGAAGAAGCACTACGGCCATTGGATGGACATCGTACGGTCACTGGAGCTAGAATCGTGCATATTGACTAAGTTGACAAAGCCTTCCATCCCCGTCAACTTAGTAGGCCCACAAGTCAGCCTGCCACTATACTGGGTCCCAACTAGCAGGGGGAGTATTCATTTGTTGTGCGTAATAAGGAGGCACTTCCTTGCGTGGGAAGATATAGCTGGTGGGTCCAAGTTGTCAGCGGCGTAATGTTTTTTTGCGCGAAATACAGAGGCCCTTTCGGTGGGTCCCAGATGTCAGGTGGAGGAATCATTATTTTGCGTGTAATAAGGAGGCATTTCCTTGTGTGCGGCCGTGGACCCAGCCGTTAGCCTCTCCACGTATAGTCCACTTCAGATGCATGTCGGTCGTTGACCACATTGACCAGGCCGCGCCGAGAGCACCAGGGCGGTGGACGACGGCGAGGCCTAGGAAGGGAACGACATGAAGGCAGGGAAGACTCGGCAGTTGTTTCCCACACGGGGGAATCTGTTGTATGAGGGTTCTTGGTTCGTCTGCGATCGCGGAGAATAACACCGGTGTGGGTGAGTAGAGGATGGCTAGGCCAGCGATGGGAGTACGGGGCGGTGAGGCTGCTTGCGGCAAAGACTGCCCGGTCGTGGGGAGGAGGAGAGGCAGTCCCTCCGGTGCTTGTTTGAGCGGTGGAGCAGAAGAGCTGAGATTGAAGAAGCATGGCGACCGTTGGATGGAAATCCAACGATCCTTTGCTGTCGTCGACCTCTTTTAGGAAAGCCTCAAATCTGTGGAAAACAGCATACAACCCATCTGCCATTATTTCTAATAATTTACAGCCCATTTGCTAATTCTTAAGGTTTTTTGGAGCCCATATTCTTTTTGTTAGCATTACAGCTCATATTGTGCCACGGTTTAAAAATTATACGAAATTTTGCATATTTGGTCTTGGTCCGAACTGTTTTTAATCCTGAAATTTCGAGTCACATTCAAACTGATTTTAAAAATAAATGTATATCAATATAAAATCCAACAAATTGTCCATGCATAAAAATCAATGCAATTTAAAATCTCGAAATGAAAAAAAGAAATTTGAAACTAATTGCCGGTTTGATGTGTTTAAAAATGTACAGCCCATTTCTCATTACTGATAGGCCATTTTCTTGGCCAGCCGAATGAAGCTCTCCTTGTCTTGAAAGATTTACAGCCCAACAGGCCTGACAAAGCGACTTACTTGGCAAATCACAAAAAAACTGGGTTGTGGCCGCGGACCCAGCTGTCAGCCTCTCCACGTACAATACTCTTCCGATGGAAGTCGGTCGTTGACCACATTGACCACGCCGCGCCGAGAGCACCAAGGCGGTGGACGATGGCGAGGCCTAGGAAGGGGACGACGCGGAGACGGGGAAGACGCGTGAAAGCACAAGTGCTCCCTAGGTGGTTTTGGTAATTAATGTCAAGATATCTCTTGTTGGACTAACACTTTTATCTAGTATGTTTCAGATAAGTTCAACAATGGAGTGGCATGGACTAAAGGATGTGGGAACCCCTTCAAGATGCTAATGACAAAGGATTGGCTCAAGCTTCAAGCTCAAGACTCTTCATTTTATATTTTGGTGATCCAAGATCACATTGAGTCTATAGGAAAAGCCAATACTATCAAGAAGGGATGAGGTGTTGCTTAATGAGTTTCTTGCTCCACAGTGCTTAGTGATATGCTCCAAAACCCTCAACTACTTTCCCACTTCCACACATATGACCTAAAAGTCAAACTCAGCCCCACCGATTCTTTCTATCCGGCGCCACCGAGTTCAGTTGTCATAGCCACTGCCACAAACCCTAGGCAAATCGGTTTCACCGATAGGGATCTCGGTCTCACCGAGATGGGATTGTAATCTCTCTGTGTATGTCCATTACTGTCACAGCCCTAGAATTGTTTGACATTAGTTGCATTAAGGCATTCATGGCATCATGTTAATTTTCATGAAATTGAAATGGGGATGACCAAGCCCTAGCACTAAAACAATTCAAATAGGTTCAAATTCAAAAATATTTTCAAAAACCCAAAGTGGTTTGCAAAAATGTTCATGATTAATGGAAAAAGGTGAAAACCATATCCAGAGGTGATGGATATTTTCCAAGGCATTTTGGATTTTGAATAAACCATATTGTATTTGAATTGGGGCATTTAAATACTATTAATATTTTAAATGCTCCAACAATTCTGAAAAATAGTTAAGGGCCTCTGAAATAATTCAGTTAATGCCCACAATTATTTTCAGGATTTATTTAAATGGTTTAGTATTTTACTAAACTAAAACAAACGGAAAATAGAAAAACAGAAATAAAGAAAGAGGAGAGCTCACTGGCAGCCACTTACAGCCCACGAACCGCCCACCTTTCTTTCTCCCCCCCCTCGCTGGCCCAGTTGGTGGCCCAGCCCACCAACCGCCGCTCGTCGCCTACCTCTGCCAGTAGGCAGAGGAGGGACACGGCGACCGCGCCCGAGCACGCCACCTCCTCCCTGCTCGCCTGCCTGGCTACCCCTCGACGTCTGGAGACAGCCACGCGCCCCCAGCCCTCACTCTCTCCCGAGCTTCTCCCCTCCTCTGTCTCGCTCTCCTGCCGAACCCGAGCAGGCTCGTCGCGCCGTTCGCCATACCCGCTGCCACAGCCGTCCCGAGCCTCCCGACATGCCCCCGAGCCCGCCCGCCACCTGAATCTCCCGCGTCACACGCGACCGGAGAGGCCCTACATCGCCGCCCCGAGTCATCTTCCCCGAGCACGGCCGCCGGACTCCATCGACAAATTCGACGCCATCCGGCCTCCCCCGAGCCGCTGAGCTTGCCTTCGACCTCCTTTGTGAGCTGCTGCGTCGATCCCTCTCTTCCCGGCCCTTTTCCTCTCGCTAACGCCGACTTCCACGAGCAGTTGCTCCTCGCCGCCGGCCATGGCATAGCCGTGGCCACAACCGCGCATGCTCGCTCCCGAGCTCACCACCGCCCTCACCGCACTCACCGGAGCGCAAAACGCCACTCCATGCGCCTCGCCGTGCTCCCTAGCGCCGTGTTCGACCTCGGCCGAACTCCGGCGGCCACATAGGTCGCCGCCGGCGTCGATTCCGGCCGCCCCGAGCTCAAACCCCTCCACCAAGAGCTTCGGCTCATCCTCAGCTCCATTTAGATGCTTTCCCCGATCCATTTGGTGGCCGGATCGGCAAAAACCACTCCCGCCGCCGCGTCGGGCTCGCCGGCGGCTAAACGCCGGCAGCCGACGTGGACTTTGACCTCGGGTGGGCCCTGGTTGACTCTCCTGAGTCAATGACAGGTGGGACCCAGCCCTGTTTAATAACTAGGTTTAGTTTTAATTAAAATCTAACTAAGCTAATTACTCTGACACGTGGGACCCACTGCCAGTTTGACCCGGACCAGCCCTGTTGACTCGCTGACGTCACCTTGACGTCAGGCTGACGCAATAAACTAGTTTCTGGATTTAATATAATTTAGGAAATTCCAGAAAATGCCATAAACTTTAATAAATCATAGAAATTCAACCGTAACTCGGATTGAAATAATTTATATATGAAAAATGATCAGAAAAATATGAAGAATCTGTTTATGCCATGATCATGCATGTTTGAACAAGTTAACCGCACTGAATAGGATGAATCATGATTAGGGTAATTTATGAAATAGCATTTGGGGTTGGAGTTCAACCTTGTTTGAATTCCACTTCAACTAACTTGGATTATTATTGCACTAGGTAAATTCAGTTCCTTAACATGATCATGCATCATATATGTGCATTGCATTGATTGTGTTCTTTCTCAGTTACTGGTGTTTGTCCCCTCTCGGTAGACGATGTTCCGACGATTGTTCGATGACACCGATGAAGAACTATATTATCTTCAGAAGTGCCAGGCAAGCAAAACCCCCTTGTTCATTCCGATACAATCCCACTCTCTCGCTCCTGCTCTATTTTATTGCATTAGGACAACAACGACTCATGTGTTACTTGCTGCGGTAGCTGAACCCCTTGATCCTTTGCATGACCTGTCATTCCACAGTAATTAGATGAAACCCACTAGCATGAGTAGGAGTTGTTTGAGCCATGTTGTGCCTACTCATTTATGCTTGTTTGTCATGCCTGCTACTGCTTAGAGTTGAGTCGGGTCTGATTCATCGGGAATGAATTGGAATTGTTATGAACATGTCCCTCGTGTGTGAGCTAAGTGTGTGAACACGTTTTGGTAAAGGTAGCGGTGAGAGGCCATGTAGGAGTACATGGTGGGTTGTCTCATTGCAGCCGTCCTCGAGAACTGAGTTACTGTGTTTGTGATCCATGAAACAGTTACTACCACGCATTGGGATCCTTAATTGACCCTCTCGGCTTCTTAACCACCCTTGTCCTCGGTCAGGGAGTTGCAAGTAGTTTCGGTGTTTGTAGCATCTTTGGGCCGCATAGCGCTGACCTTAGGGGTGGGTTGTGTTGCGGTAGGCACCGTGGCCCGGTGTACCGAGTGCCCGTTTGGTATCTCGGGAACCCTGCACACATCGTTCGGGGCTGTATGGGAAACCTCGGCGGACTCCTGCGGATGGAACCGAATAGGCGATAAACCTGGACTAGGGACTTGAGTGTTTAGGTAGGCCATGGCCGACACCCACGTTGGGCTTCCGCTTGAAGGTTGCCGAGTACATGTCGTGTAAATGGCGGTAAGTGGTGAGCGTGTGTGAAGAAGTACACCCTGCGGGGTTTAATATGATCTATTGAATAGCCGTGTCCATGGAAAAGGACTTCAGGTTGCCTATATCAGTTCATAGACAAGTGAAAGTGGATACCTAAAATGCGCAAGATAAGCATGAGTGCTATGGATGGCGTTCTCGTAGGGAGGCAGGGGCGGGTCCATAGTGGTGTATTTCCATGGTGAATATGTGGACTCGTAGCGCCACCTCAACAGAGTTACTTGCGATCGTAGTTCAGGATAGCCACCGAGTCAAAGCTGGCTTGCTGCGGTCAAACTCCACCACCCCTTTTGATAATGATGCATATGTAGTTAGTTACGATGTAAGTCTTGCTGAGTACAATTGTACTCACGTTTGCTTATTTTATGTTTTGCGAGAGGCGTCGGTCTCGCTAGTAGTTCCGCTTGGACTTCGACGTTTAGCTTGTTACCTCAGCTACGATCTTGTACCTCGGCAGGATCTGGTAGATAGTCAGGCTTCTCGGCCTTTTTCATTTATAGTTATGCGTACCCGGACATGATTAGCTTCGCTTGTGTTTGACTTGTATGCTCGAGTGTTGGGTCATGAGACCCATGTTTGTAATATCTCGCTCCTCGGAGCCTAATGAATAATATTTTGAGTCGTAGAGTTATGTTGTGATGCCATGTTGTATCTACGCATATTGAGCATAATGTGTGTATGTTTGAAATGCTTGGTATGTGTGGGATCCGACAAACTAGTTGTTTATCCTTGGCAGCCTCTCATATGGGGAAATGTAGTCTCGTGCCTCCGGCGATAGTAGTCCGCTACAGCCGGTTCACGAGTCCTGCTAGCCCAGCACTACTGCTTGGACACTTGACTGGCGGCATGTGTTTCGCCGTCCCTATATACATCGCCGGGAAATGTCACGCGGTGTTATTGAGTCCTGCCTAGCTGCTACAGCCGGGATACCGAGTCCTGTTAGCCAGTGCTACAGCCCGAATATATCGTTGATGACCGACATGCTCGATGTGATTCATGTATGCCTGTCCCCATAGGTTAGCGCCGCTTTGGGTTCACGACTAGCCATGTCGGCCGGGTTCTTTGTCATATGGATGCTAGCGACACTATCATATCGTGAGCCAAAAACGCATAAGCGGTCCCGGGCCATGGTAAGGCGACACCCGTGGGAATACCGTGCGTGAGGCCGCAAAGTGATATGATGTGTCACATGCTAGATCGGTGTGACTTAGGATCGGGGTCCTGACAATTACCAAAATCGGTCTCACCGAGTTTGTGCAATCGGTACTAGATTACAATGCAAACTCTCTGGTTAACTTATTACCAAAATCGGTCCCACCGAGTTTGAGTAATGGTCTCACCGAGTTTGCCTGACCAACTCTCTGGTTAGCTAATTACCAAAAACGGTCTCACCGAGATTACATTATGCCCTAACCCTAACCATATCGGTCCTACCGAGTTGCATGTCGGTCCCACCGAAAACCCTAACGGTCACTAGGTTTACTGAATCGGTCCGACCGAGTTTGTTGATTCAGTCCCACCGAGTTTGGTAAATTGTGTGTAACGGTTAGATTTTGTGTGGAGGCTATATATACCCCTCCACCTCCTCTTCATTCGTGGAGAGAGCCATCAGAACAAGCCTACACTTCTAGCATCCTATTTACGAGAGAGAACCACCTACTCATGTCTTTGAGGCCAAGATATTCCATTCCTACCATATGAATCTTGATCTCTAGCCTTCCCCAAGTTGCTTTCCACTCAAATCTTCTTTCCACCAAATCCTAATCCTGTGAGAGAGAGTTGAGTGTTGGGGAGACTATCATTTGAAGCACAAGAGCAGGGAGTTCATCATCAACACACCATTTTTACTTCTTGAGAGTGGTGTCTCCTAGATTGGCTAGGTGTCACTTGGGAGCCTCCGACAAGATTGTGGAGTTGAACCAAGGAGTTTGTAAGGGCAAGGAGATCGCCTACTTCGTGAAGATCTACCGCTAGTGAGGCAAGTCCTTCGTGGGCGACAGCCATGGTGGGATAGACAAGGTTGCTTCTTCGTGGACCCTTCGTGGGTGGAGCCCTCCGTGGACTCGCGCAACCGTTACCCTTCGTGGGTTGAAGTCTCCATCAACGTGGATGTACGATAGCACCACCTATCGGAACCATGATAAAAACATCCGTGTCTCCAATTGCGTTTGAATCCTCCAAAACCCTTCCCTTTACATTCTTGCAAGTTGCATGCTTTACTTTCCGCTGCTCATATACTCCGTGCATGCTTGCTTGTTATGTATTGTGAATGTTAGGCTTGTGCCTAAACTCTACTTAAACCTAAAGAAGTTAAAAACTACAACTTTGGTACTTAGTGTCTAATCACCCCCCCTCTAGACACCTCTTCTCAAGATCCTACAAGTGGTATCAGAGCATTGGTCTCCATTGCCTTGGTTTAATCACCATTGGAGGAAGATGGATGAGTCTACTTTGGGGAGTCTTAGACATAGAGTGCCTATTCTTGATGGAGAGTATTTTCATGAGTGAAAAAAATGAGATGCTGGTAATTTTCAACCAATATCATTTGAACAAGTACATTGCTAGCCCTTGTGCACCTCATGTTGATCCTATGCATCCTACCCTTGATGAATCAATTGACATGATTAGGAATCTTAGAACTGTTAATCTTATCACTAGAGGCTTGCCTAGAAACTTAATTAGAAACTTACCTACTCTTGAGTGTGCCTACACTATATGGAAATTTCTTGAGGAACGCTTTCCAAATTATTCCTTGAAAAATCTAGATGAAATTCTCCATAAGTCTATTGCCTTGAGTAAGATAAATACTAGTGATCCTATGTTTGGTGATCGTCTATTTGAACTTCTGAGACCTTATGCGTGCCAAAGGAGATGTTGGAATTATTGGTGATATTATTTCCGAAGCTATAAGAATTCATAAGCAAGATCATTGTCAAACTCACTCTGACGAATTATCCTCTCTAGGACTTGATCCACCACATGACGATGTTGAACATGGTTACTATGATGAGGATGATGATAGTGACTTCGATCTTGACGATGCAATGAGACATTTTGGTCTTATGGCAAATCTTCAGGGATATATGTCAGGAGGAAAGGAATGGGTTCTTGACAGTGGATGTACCGATCACATGACCGGAGATAAAGACATGTTTCGTGAGCTTGCTGAAAATGATAGTCCTCGAAAGTATGTCAATTTCGGTGACAAATCAAAGGGTAAGGTGGTTGGCCTCGGTAAGGTGGCCATCTCACATGAGAGCTCCATTCAGAATGTTATGCTCGTTGAATCTCTTGGCTACAACTTACTTTCAGTATCTAGACTTGTTGATTTCGGTTTCAATGTCCTATTTATTGAAGTAGATTGCCAAGTGTTTCGTCGATACAATCATAAAATGGTATTTACCGGTATACGTAGAGGTGATCTTTACATTGTTGATTTCTCTAAAAAGTCACAACCTAAAACTTGCTTCATTGCTAAATCCTCAAAAGGTTGGTTATGGCATAGACGACTAGGTCATGTTGGCATGAGAAACCTTGACAAGCTTATTAAAGGGAATCATATCCTTGGTGTTAACGATGTCATATTGATAAGGATAGACTTTGCAGTGCTTGTCAAGCAGGTAAACAGGTTGGAGGAAGGCATCCCGTGAAAAACATCATGACCACAAGGAGGCCACTTGAGCTACTACACATGGATCTTTTTGGTCCCAACGCTTACAAGAGTCTCGGTGGAAATTCTTTTGGTCTAGTTATAGTTGATGATTTTTCAAGATTTACATGGGTATTCTTTCTCGATGAAAAATCGCAGGTCCAAAAGTGTAACGCCCCGGATACAACTTTCCATATTCGTAACTCCGACTCTTGCCTTTTCCGGAGATGCTATATGATATTTCCTTCGTGGTTGGGTTTTGTCTGTTGATTTGCTTTTTTGTTTTTGTTATGCATCTCATCTCATAGCATCATGCGCATTGCATCGGCATCGTTTTCATAAAACTTGCATCCGTTCGTGTTCCACCGTTTCTCTCCGTTGTCGTTCGAGCCCGTCCACTCTTGCACGCGCCGCTGCACCTCCAAATATTATTTTATTAGTGGCATAAAATGTTCTCGGAATGGGTTGCAACTTGTCGTGCGGTCTTATTATAGTGTAGACAGGCCGCGGTCAAGTTTAAATCGCATTCAAGTCCGTCGACGCCCAACCGTTATATTTATAACGCTGATATAGTCGGCCTAGCGTCCGACGTTTTCGGTATCCGGAAGCTGCCCCGAGTCGCTCTGTTTCTCTCTCTTCTCAGCTCGAGGCATTCTACAGTCCACGCAGCCATCTAAACCCCCTCGCGTCGGAGCGCCCGATCGCGATCCGAGGTTCACGAAACCCTCCTAACCCCTCTAACCCTAGCCACCTACCCTATATAATCAATCCCTAGTCCATTTTGGGCATCTCCTAGCCCTTCCCTACCTCCTAGCCCTCCTCCTCGGTTTCGCGCCCGACCACAGCCCGCAGCCACTTGTCCCCCGCGCGCGCGTCCGGGCCAATCCAGGCGCGACACGCCGCCTCCCCAGCACCCCGCTGCCTCTCTCGCATCGCCACCTGTCCTCCCCGCGCCCCTTCTTCGCGGCCCGCCAGAGCCAGCAGGGGAGCCCTCCCGGCCGCCCAGAGGCCCGACCGCCCGAGCCTCGCGCCCGGCTCCTGAGTCCCTCTCCGTCGCCCGAGACCGGATCTCGCCGTCGCTCCCCCTCCGGCGCCCAGCCTTCGTCGCCGCCGCGCCTCCTCGTCCCGGCACCGAGATGAGCCCGTCGCGCGCCATCTCTCTCCTCTCCCCTCACCCTGCCTCCTCTCTCTCTCTCTTCCCCGCAGGTCCCGTCAAACTCGAAGCTCGCGGAGTCCGCGCCTCGGGCCGGCCTCCTCCGTCGATCCGGTTGCCGGAGGCCCGATCCGCCTGTTCAGCCTCCCGTCCGTCCTCGACCTCGCGGACCTCGCCCCTCGCCGGCGTCGCCCTGCCTTGATCGTCGCCGCCCGCTGGGATCGGGAGGAGCCCCGAGCTCGTCCGCTTCGCCGTTGACCGATGCATCCCTTCGTGGGCCCCGCAGCAAGGCCAGGCCCAACTCCCTCCAGGCCAGCGCCCCCTGCCTGGCCTCCTCCCCACCGAGCTGGGCCGAGCCCATGGTGAGCTGCCTCCCCTGAGCACTGCTGGGCCAGCCAGTTTCGGCCCAGCGTAGATTTTTTTTCTGCGCTGCGAATTTACTAATTATCCAGAGAATATCAGTTTTGCAGAAAACCCCTTGTTCTTCATGCATTTAATAATTCACAAATGGTGCATCGGATTAAAATGTTTTATATATGTAATATGCTCAGAAAATTGTGTAGATTAATAATTTGCCACTTTCATCCCATGTTAAAATGTTTAACTTGCTGTTTATTTAAATTTGCTAATATGCCATGCTAAAATGATTTATTCCATAACTAAATAACCGTAGCTCGGATTTAAATAAATTATATATGTAAATGGGGTAGAAAAATGCATAGATTAACATGGTATACTTTATTTGCATGTTTAACAACATTAGAATTGTGTTTAGGGCAGATCAGTACCGAATCCATAATTTGCATATGGGGATTTTCCGGAATTGTTGTTCGTTGTTTCCGGCCTCATTTAAACTTGCCTAGATAGGTAGTTTCATTATGCTTCACCTCTTGCCATGTTTAATAACATTTAATATTGTTGGGTACCTAATCGGGAGAGAACTAAATATTTGAATGTGGTGTTTTGTCAATATGCAACCCGTTGCATATTGAGCTCCACTTAACTTGTAGTGTTGTTTGTGCATATTGCCATGCCATGCCTCCTTAAACCGGACATGCATCATACTTGGTTGTGCATCATGCCATGTTTGTGCTTGTTGGTTTACCATGTTGTTTGTTTCTTTCCGGGTTGCTTCTCTCGTTAGCTTCGGTTCCGTTCCGGAGTTGTGAGGATTCGTTCGACTTCATCCTTTTGTCTTCTTCATGGACTCGTTCTTCTTCCTTGCGGGATTTCAGGCAAGATGACCATACCCTCGAAATCACTTCTATCTTTGCTTGCTAGATGCTCGCTCTTTTGCTATGCCTATGCTACGATGCCTACCACTTGCTATATCATGCCACCCATATTGCCATGTCAAGCCCCTAACCATCCTTTCCTAGCAAACTGTTGTTTGGCTATGTTACCGCTTTGCTCAGCCCCTCTTATAGCGTTGTTAGTTGCAGGTGAAGATGAAGTTTGTTCCTTGTTGGAACATGGAGATGTTGTTCCTTGTTGGAACATGTTTACTTGTTGGGATATCACAATATATCTTATTTAATTAATGCATCTATATACTTGGTAAAGGGTGGAAGGCTCGGCCTTATGCCCAGTGTTTTGTTCCACTCTTGCCGCCTAGTTTCCGTCATACCGGTGTTATGTTCCCGGATTTTGCGTTCCTTACGCGGTTGGGTGATTTATGGGACCCCCTTGACAGTTCGCTTTGAATAAGACTCCTCCAGCAAGGCCCAACATTGGTTTTACCATTTGCTACCTAAGCCTTTTTCCCTTGGGTTCTGCAGACTCAAGGGTCATCTTTATTTTAACCCGGGCCAGTTCTCCTCCGAGTGCTGGTCCAAACTAAACCACTTGCGGTGCCGCCCGAGGCAACTTGGGGTATCGTCGGTTGCCGTCGACGTAGTGTTTATCCGGTGTGCCACGAGACCGAGATATGTGCAGCTCCTATCAGGATTTGTCGGCACATCCGGCGGCTTTGCTGGTCTTGTTTTATTCTTTGTCGAAATGTCTTGTAGTCCGGGATTCGAGATCGATCGGGTCTTCGGTAGAAGGAATATCCTTCGTTGACCGTGAGATCTTATAATGGGCTAAGTTGGGACACCCTGCAGGGTATTATCTTTGAAAGCCATGCCCGCGGTTATGAGGCAGATGGAATTTGTTAATGTCGGTTGTAGAAAACCGAAGTTGATCTTATTTAAAATACACCAACCGCGTGTGTAACCGTGATGGTCTCTTCTCGGCGGAGTCCGGGGAGTGAACACGGTGTTGGAGTTATGCTTGACGTAGGTTGTTTTAGGATCACTTCTTGATCTTAGTTGTTCGACCGTGCTTTTGCTATCTCTTCTCGCTCTCTTTTGCGATTGTAGCCACCATATATGCTAGTCGCTTGCGGCAGCTCCACCTCACTACTCTGTCCTACCTTTAAGCTTAAATAGTCTTGATCTCGCGGGTGTGAGATTGCTGAGTCCCCGTGACTCACAGATACTTCAAAACCAGTTTGCGGTGTCGATAACCGTGCGGTGGCCTTTTGAGCTCAAGGAGGAGCTTGATGAAGATCTTGTTCATTGTGTTATTTCGCTTCAGTTGATCAGTAGTGGAGCCCAGTTGGGACGATTGGGGATCTGTGTAGCATTTGGGGTAGTCTTCTTTTATTTTGGTTCCGTAGTCGGACCTTGATTGTATCTGTATGATGTAATGTTTTACTCATGTATTGTGTGAAGTGGCGGTTGTAAGCCAACTATGTATCTTTTTCCCTTATGTATTACATGGGTTGTGTGAAGATTACCTCACTTGCGACATTGCTTTCAATGCGGTTATGCCTCTAAGTCGTGCCTCGACACGTGGGAGATATAGCCGCATCGAGGGCGTTACAAAAAGATCTTCAAAAACTTCGCTAGGAAGGCCCAAAATCAATTTGAAGTAAAGATCAAGAAGGTTCGCAGCGACAATGGAACGGAGTTCAAGAACGCAAATGTGGACACCTTTATTGACGAAGAAGGGATTTCACACGAGTTCTCGGCTACGTACACACCTCAACAAAATGGAGTTGTTGAGAGGAAGAACCAGACGCTCATCGAAATGGCGAGAACGATGCTTGATGAGTATAAGACGCCGAAGCACTTTTGGGCAGAAGCGGTTGAGATAGCTTGTCATGCAACAAATCGCTTGTATCTTCACAAGCTACTCGGCAAGACATCATACGAGCTCCTCACCGGTAACAAACCCCAAGTTGGATACTTTCAAGTAATCGGCTCAAAGTGCTACATTCTTGATAAGCATCGTCGTTCAAAATTTGCTCCTAAGTCACATGAAGGTTTCCTACTAGGTTATGGCTCAAACTCTCACACTTACCATGTCTACAACAATTTCACCCGAAAGGTTGAAGAGACGGTAGATGTGAAGTTTGATGAATCTAACGGCTCACAAGTAGAGCAATTGCCAATTGATGTAGGAGACAAAGATCCTTCGGAAGCAATCCAAGAATTGTCTATTGGCAAGGTCCATCCAAAGGTGAAGGAGAGTACCTCGTCCGTCCAAGTGGAAGCTTCTACTTCACGACAAGGTGAAC
The DNA here is from genome assembly GCA_021605205.1 of Aegilops longissima. Classification (NCBI taxonomy): domain Eukaryota; kingdom Viridiplantae; phylum Streptophyta; class Magnoliopsida; order Poales; family Poaceae; genus Aegilops; species Aegilops longissima. The sequence continues at coordinate 351,606,870 of CM038676.1, read as the reverse complement.
CAAGAGTTGATATGGAAGCATCCACAAGTGGAACACACCAAGATGAAGAAAACGAGGAAGAACATCACGAACGTCAACAACCTCCTTCTCCACCACGATAAGAAAACAACAACGCCAACAATGAAGAAGATCAAGAAGAAGAAGAAGAACAAGACGAAGATGTTCAACCAAAACCCTAACAAAAGCTTTCACGAGTTCGAGCAAGAATTGCTAAATACCATCCCGTAGAGCAAATATACAATTATATTCAAACCGGGAGAATCACTCGCTCTAAAACTCGTTTAGCTAACTTTTGTGAAAACTATTCCTTCATCTCTAGCATTGAACCTATGAAGGTCGAAGAAGCATTGGAAGATCCAGATTGGATAAATGCTATGCATGAAGAGCTACACAACTTTGAGAGAAACCAAGTTTGGACATTGGTTGATAAGCCCGACAACAACCACAACATCATCGGTACCAAATGGGTGTTTCGCAACAAGCAAGATGAAGATGGACAAGTAGTTATAACGAAGCATGTCTAAATCGCCCAAGGCTACACACAAGTCGAAGGTATGGACTATGGTGAGACTTATGCTCCGTTGCTAGGCTTGAATCCATTCGCATCTTACTTGCCTATGCTAATCACCATGATATCACCTTATACCAAATGGACATTAAAAGTGCCTTTTAAATGGTGAAATAGAGGAGGAAGTTTATGTTAAACAACCTCCGGCTTTATCAATCCTAAGAAACCCAATTATGTTTACAAACTTCACAAAGCTCTTTATGGTCTTAAACAAGCTCCTAGAGCTTGGTATAAATCTTGACCAAGTTTCTTCTTGAAAAGGATTTGAAATTGGGAAAATTGATTCCACACATTTTACTAAAAGGGTTAATGGAGAATTATTTGTATGCCAAATTTATGTTGATGATATCATATTTGGATCAACTAACCCTCATTTTAGTGAGAAGTTTGGAAAGCTAATGTCGGAGAAGTTTGAGATGTCAATGATGAGTGAACTCAAATTCTTTCTTGGGTTGCAAATCAAGCAAACTAAGGAAGGTACTTTTGTTTCTCAAGCGAAGTACACTAAGGACTTATTCAAGAAGTTCAATATGCAAGAGTGCAAAGGTATGTCTACACCCATGCCTACTAGTGGACATCTTGATTTGACCAAAGATGGTAAACCAGTTGACCAAAAGGTTTATCGCTCTATGATTGGTTCATTGTTATACCTATGTGCTTCACGTCCAGATATTATGCTAAGTGTGTGCATGTGTGCAAGATATCAAGCTGCTCCTAAAGAATGTCATCTTAAGGCCGTAAAAAGGATAGTGAGATACTTAATTCATACACCAAATTTTGGCATTTGGTATCCTAAGAGGGCCTCTTTCGATCTTGTTGGCTACTCCGACTCGGACTATGCCGGAGATAAGGTTGATATAAAGTCCACTTCGGGTACTTGTCGATTTCTTGGTAGATCTCTTGTGTCTTGGTCCTCCAAGAAACAAAACTCAGTATCCTTATCTACCGCCGAAGCGGAGTACATTGCCGCTGGTTCATGTTGTGCTCAATTACTTTGGATGACCCAAACTCTTAAAGATTATGGGATATATGTGAAACATGTTCCATTGCTTTGTGACAATGAAAGTGCTATCAAAATTGGTCATAATCCCGTACAACATTCTCGAACTAAGCATATATAAGTTCGTCATCATTTCATTCGAGATCATGTTGCTAAGGGTGACACTAATCTTAAGCATGTTCGCACCGAAAAGCAATTAGCTGATATATTCACTAAACCTCTTGATGAGAAAGTGTTTTGCAGGTTAATAGGAAAATTGAACATCATTGATGCTTCAAACTTGGAGTAGAAACTCCATTGGATACATGCAAGACATGAGCTTATGACTAATCCTTGATATTTCTCTTATGATGAAAATCTTATGTCTTGGATATATTTGCATCTTGCATGTTATATATCCCATGTAGATACTTGGTTGAATCAAATTCCATGAGATTCTAATCTACTCACATCTTGAGCAATCTCTACATCACCAAGTCTCTACACTATGGTGGTTGAAGACAAGGAAGCACGGAATCATTCAAACATATCCTTTGACAAACTCTATGTTGAGCTTCATGATTGACATTTTTTGATACACAAGTGCTCCTCCTTGCAAGAACTAACCCATGTAGGTAGATGTACTCAAATTCCAAGTGGTGCTCCCAACTCTTGATGAGCTACATCAACCTTGAGCAACCCACACAAGTTCAACTACATGGTCAACACCACCAACCAAGGTATGTTATTACATCTAAGAGAAGCTTTACTCTAAGTCATGAGCTAAAGCAACACGACAAGATGTGAATACATCAAGATGCTTAAACGAAAAATGGTAATCCCATTTTGAGCTTAAATGATGAGTATGACCTATGATCAAGTGATCTCACTTGACTCCTAAGTCAATATACTCTAACATAGGTGACTTTGTCGCCGACCATCTCTAGATGAAGTTCTCTCGTGTTATTTTCTGTGTTTTTGCATTTGTCTCATGCATATTTGTTTCCCCTTTCAAAAAAAACTTCATCTAGATTTCTTTCTTTTCTTTTCTGTTTGCTCTGCATTTCCTGCATCCAATTCATTGCATATCATTCAGTAAATTCCTTGCAAATCTTTGTGAGATCTTACTAGTCTAGTGAGCTGAGGTGACAAGTGTTTTCTCTGTGATGAACTCGGCTTCACATATTTGTTGTTTTCGGTCCAACCGAAGCATACCACTCGGTGCCACCAATTTCACAACAGGAAAAACAGCTTGCCACTTATTCTGTGTTTCCTCTGATCCAGCTCCACTCAATGAATCTTGTCCTCTACAAGCATCACATTTATATAAATGCTTTGTGCTGTGACTCAAGGATCAAACCCTTCTTGGAAATTGATGTCAAAGGGGGAGAGAGAGAGATCACATCAAAGCTCATCACTTCCAAAAGACATGTACTTCCACAGGGGGAGAAAGAGATCTCCAGGGGGATAGAATACTCAAGTAGAAAGCATTTCTCAAGGATCCCAGATGCTTGGTGTTCAAGAGGAGAGATGCCACATGTCTTCTTGAGGGGAAAGACATGTTCATATGTGCTTATTTGCATTAGCTCTGTTCATTTATATCTTTCAGCTTTGATTTTCTGTTCCCTATCTTCTCCCAGTATCCCATGCTAGATTCAGGGGGAGCAAGACATCTAAGGGAAAGAAATCATTTAAATTCATTGCATACCTTTACCCTTGGGGACATGTCTAGTCCAATGTAGTACTTAGTACTTACTCTCTACATGTCATCCCAGTCTTGGTATTCTTGTGGTTTCTTCTATTTGCTCTGGCTAGTAGATGTACCTGTGTTATCTAACCTTGTTTACGCAGATTCATTCCATCCTAAGCCAACTCAAGACTACAAGGTAAGTATATGCATCACACTCATGTGTATGAGGAATTCTTGCTGATGTACATACTGTTTGCAAGAAGGACTCGTGAGCATGAAGGTATTTTGTTTAATATTCTTTGCTCTGATGCATATGGCCAAGATACATGTAACACATTGCCTACTCTATCATGGTTATGCTCTCACATGCTTCTATATTCCATATTCACATGATTGCATACATGTAGGGGAGCCTATGCTTGTTACATGTCTTTCCGAAGCTTTACTTGCTATTTTTATATCTTTATCTAAAGCTTTGATGTATGTTGTCATCAATTAGCAAAAAGGGGGAGATTGAAAGCACAAGTGCTCCCTAGGTGGTTTTGGTAATTAATGTTAACATATCTCTTGTTGGACTAACACTTTTATCTAGTATGTTTCAGATAAGTTCAACAATGGAGTGGCATGGACTAAAGGATGTGGGAACCCCTTCGAGATGCTAAGGACAAAGTATTGGCTCAAGCTTCAAGCTCAAGAATCTTCATTTTATATTTTGGTGATCCAAGATCACATTGAGTCTATAGGAAAAGCCAATACTATCAAGAAGGGATGAGGTGTTTCTTAATGAGTTTCTTGCTCCACAGTGCTTAGTGATATGCTCCAAAACCCTCAACTACTTTCCCACTTCCACACATATGACCTAAAAGTCAAACTCGGCCCCATCGATTATTTCTATCCGGCGCCACCGAGTTCAGTTGTCATAGCCACTGCCACAAACCCTAGGCAAATCGGTTTCACCAATAGGGATCTCGGTCTCACCGAGATGGGATTGTAATCTCTCTCTGTATGTCCATTACCAAAATCGGTCTCACCGAGTTTGTGCAATCGGTAGTACCGATATTACAATGCAAACTCTTTGGTTAACTTATTACCAAAATCGGTCCCACCGAGTTTGAGTAATCGGTCTCACCGAGTTTGCTTGACCAACTCTCTGGTTAGCTAATTACCAAAATCGGTCTCATCGATTTTGTGTAATCGGTCTCACCGAGATTACATTATGCCCTAACCCTAACCATATCGGTCCTACCGAGTTGCATGTCGGTCCCACCGAAAACCCTAACGGTCACTAGGTTTACTGAATCGGTCCGACCGAGTTTGTTGATTCGGTCCCACCGAGTTTGGTAAATTGTGTGTAACGGTTAGATTTTGTGTGGAGGCTATATATACCCCTCCACCTCCTCTTCATTCGTGGAGAGAGCCATCAGAACAAGCCTACACTTCTAGCATCCTATTTCTGAGAGAGAACCACCTACTCATGTGTTGAGGCCAAGATATTCCATTCCTACCATATGAATCTTGATCTCTAGCCTTCCCCAAGTTGCTTTCCACTCAAATCTTCTTTCCACCAAATCCTAATCCTGTGAGAGAGAGTTGAGTGTTGGGGAGACTATAATTTGAAGCACAAGAGCAAGGAGTTCATCATCAACACACCATTTGTTACTTCTTGGAGAGTGGTGTCTCCTAGATTGGCTAGGTGTCACTTGGGAGCCTCCGACAAGATTGTGGAGTTGAACCAAGGAGTTTGTAAGGGCAAGGATATCGCCTACTTCGTGAAGATCTACCGCTAGTGAGGCAAGTCCTTCGTGGGCGAAGGCCATGGTGGGATAGACAAGGTTGCTTCTTCGTGGACCCTTCGTGGGTGGAGCCCTCGTGGACTCGCCAAAACCTTTCCCCTTGTGGGGTTAGATCTCCCTCAAAGTGGGTGTACGATAGCACCCCACCTATCGGAACCATGACAAAAACATTCGTGTCTCCAATTGCGTTTGAATTCTCCAAAACCCTTCCCTTTACATTCTTGCAAGTTGCATGCTTTACTTTCCGCTGCTCATATACTCCTTGCATGCTTGCTTGTTATGTATTGTGAATGTTAAACTTGTGCCTAAACTCTACTTAAACCTAAAGAAGTTAAAAACTGCAACTTTGGTACTTAGTGTCTAATCACCCCCCCTCTAGACACCTCTTCTCAAGATCCTACAACGCTGCAGTGGATGCCCACGCGGAGAGGAGTACGAGGGTTCACTGTTTCGGCTGCGACGTGAGGCTGCCGTCGCCGCAGAATAACAGGGGTGTGGGTGAGTAGAGGGATGCCCTGGCCAGCGGTGGGAGTAGTAGGGGGCGGTGAGGCCTCCGCGGCATCACAGCCAGCCACGGGTGGCGAGGAGCACGCTGCACGACCGGCGCTGCTTTGGGTAATTTGGAGCAAGAAGACCAGAGGTTGAAGAAGCACTATGGCCATTGGATGGACATCGTACGGTCACTGGAGCTAGAATCGTTCATATTGAGTAATTTGACAAAGCCCTCCGTCCCCGTCAACTTAGTAGGCCCACAATTCAGCCACCCACTATGGTGGGTCCCAGCTAGCAGGGGGTATTCATTTTTTTGTGCGTAATAAGGAGGCACTTCCTTGCGTGCAAAGATATAGCTGGTGGGTCCGACACATTAGCGGGGAACGTTTTTTCGTGAAATCTGAAGCCCTTCCCACGTCAGTCCATATGCGGGCGTAATAAGGAGGAACTTTCCTTGCGTGCGACCATGGACCTCGTGGGTCCCAGCCGTCGAGCTCTCCACATCTGATCCTCTTGATGACTCTCGTACGTTGACCACGCCGCACCGAGCGCACCGAGGCGGTGGACGACGGCGAGGCCCCAGACTGGAACGACCCGGAGATGGGGAACACGTGGCAGTGGAGCGCAGGTGGAGAGGAGTGGGAAACTCGACTGGTTCGGGTGCGGGGTGGGCCTACACTCGGCAGAGAATAATAGGAGGTGCGGAGTGGAGGGATGGCCTGGCCGTCGGCGGGGTAGCGTTTTGCTAAGGAGCGCAAAACAACGCCGCTGGATGCCGGGGGCTGGAGCAGGCGGTCCCGGCAGCGCTGGGGGAAGAAGATGAGAGATTGAAGAAGAATGCCGGCCGTTGGATGTAAATCCAACGCCTTCTTAGGCTTCGACCTACTGGCCCACATGTCAGCCAGTCCATTTGTTTTTTAGTCCATTTGGCAGGCTGGGTGAAACAATGATGTAGCATCTATGCAGCCCGTTTATATGTATGGTAGAATTTAAAGCCCATTTAGCAGGGGGTATTCATTTTTTTGTGCGTAATAAGGAGGCACTTCCTTGCGTGCAAAGCTATAGCTGGTGGGTTCGACCTGTTAGTGGGGGGGACGTTTTTTTCGCGAAATACAGAAGCCCTTCCCACGTACAGTCCATGTACAGTGCGTAATAAGGAGGAACTTTCCTTGCGTGCGACCATGGACCTCGTGGGTCCCAGCCGTCGAGCTCTCCACGTCTGATCCTCTTCCGATGACTCTCGTCGTTGACCACGCCAAGACCGAAAGCGCACCGAGGCGGTGGACGACGGCGAGGCCCAGGCTGGAACGACCGGAGATGGGGAACACGTGGCAGTGGAGCGCAGGCGGAGACGAGTGGGAAACTCGACTGGTTCGGGTGCGGGGTGGGCCTACACTCGGCAGAGAATAACAGGAGTTGCGGAGTGGAGGGATGGCCTGGCCGTTGGCGGGGTAGCGTTTGGCTAAGGAGCGCAAAACAACGCCGCTGGATGCCGTGGGCTGGAGCAAAGCGGTCCGGCGATCTTTGGGGAAGAAGATGAGAGATTGAAGAAGAATGCCGGCCGTTGGATGTAAATCCAACGCCTTCTTAGGCTTCGACCTACTGGCCCACATGTCAGTCAGTACATTTGTTTTTTAGTCCATTTGGCAGGCTGGGTGAAACAATGATGTAGCATCTATGCAGCCCGTTTATATGTATGGTAGAATTTAAAGCCCATTTGCATTTTTCTCGAAATCCGCGGACTTGCTGGGCTGGGTGAAAATATCATGTTGGGCTAGACGGAGAAATGTTATAAAAACATAAACACAGGATTGCACGTCTATTACTGCATTGGTCAGTAAAATCTTTGCAAGCTTATGTACGCAATCACTAGGAACTTGCCAAGTTATATATAAACAATTATTATTATTATTTTGTAAGAACTTTCAACTTATGAAATAAAATATCATTTAATTTTGATGAGTTAATAGTACGTGGGGTATTATTATTTTTTAGGCTAGACGTGGGACAATTGAGTTGGTTCTAGGGAAAAGTACTGGGAGAAAACTCAGTTTACATCGAAAAAGAAAGTGGAAGAAAATTCAGATATAGGATTGATGAAAACAAAAAATAGAACTGAGCTGTGTAGGAAGAGGACGAAAGATTGAACAAAATAAAGAAATACAAATGGATAGGTGGTTGGTCCCATATGTCTATGTACGAGACCTGCTTAGTCCACCTGAGGAGGGGAATATGTTGGGAGGAAGGAGATTCAAAGCACGGCAGCCGAGTGAACTAGTTTTTTTAACGGACAAGTGTACTAGTTACATACATAAGAAAATAGCCACTAAAAAAAGCAAACAGGTTAATGGGTTCTTAAAAGAAAATTTTCAGACAAAACAGATAATTACGACACTTAGGCTAATGCATGAAACACTCAGATGATAAAGGTGCTTATAAATAGATAAAGTACAACATCTAGACCTTCCTGGCATGCTTGATCATGACGCTGCGGCTGTTCGTGTACTCGTCGGCTAGGGGAAGCAGGAACGCCCTCATGTCCAAGATCTGCCTTACATGTCGTAGCATGCGTATGCGTCCTTGGCCGCGTAGGTTATGTTGGCTAGATTCAGAGGTACCTCCCACGTGTTCAGGTCCTTGGTATCGCTGTCTTCTTTCATGTTGGCGTATCAGGGGTCGATGATGGTCTCGGCGAGGTCAACCACAGAGTCCGTCTCCTGCCCATTGCTGATGATCTTGTATTGCTTCTGGATGTCGACAAGCTTGTTGCACCAGATGGCCGAATCATCGCGTTCTTCCTTCTCTCCACCGTAGCGAAGGTGTAGTCGGCGCTGCCGATGAAACGGGTGAATGCTCCAGAACCTCTGATGGCCCTACAGAAGTGGTAGATGAGAACCTCGTCCCGCACACATACCTGGGCGATGATGATCCGCTGGTCCCTGTCAGGAGATGAATAGATGGGCACAAGGTCTAGTCCTGCAACCTTGTGCTTTCTCGTCCTGTAGGTACTGCTTGAACTCGGCGAGCCAGAGCTCCACCGAGTCCGGATCATTGGTGTACATCACATTCAACTTGGTGTAGCAGTAGGACTGAATGGCGAACTCAAAGGGGAACTCCTTGCTGAAGTCCATATCCAGCAGGCTCACCCCTCGGATCGCCATTGGAGTCTCTTCAAGTGAGCGAGTGTGTGGCGGACGGCAATGATTCATTTTTCATCTCTTGGGAACTGGATTCAACGATGAACCGAGTGTGTACAGGCGACAACGATTCTGACCCTCCTCGTCCGCTGCGCGCCGGCGGAAGATGCACCCTCGGCGCATTCAAACGCCTCCATTAAGAAACCTACTCCGGCCACACGTCGGTTCACGGCGGAGTCAGATTGGTCTGTAATAACAGGAGTTAGTGGTCACTTTACTTAAATTTAATTAGATTTAATAGAAATTTATACTTGAAACAAGCAATGCATTGGCTCGTTCTATCGATTGCCACAGGATCAACATACAACGATTAGAATTATTATTCTCGGGGCCTTTACGATCAGCACATTTGTCGCACTTTCACAAAGATAATACTACCAAGTTTGAACTATTTGTTATGGTTGTTGTCCTCTGCATCATCATGTCGTGTTTCCCAGCTTGCAAGATTCAGAACCAACAAATAAGATCCAAATAATAAGTACAACAAAGATGCCTACACATCTCATTGATTCCTAGCTTGCAAGATTCATAACCAATAAATAAGATCCAAATAATAAGTACAACAAAGATGCCTACACATCTCATTGATTCCCAGCTTGCAAGATTCAGACCAACAAATAAGATTCAAATAATAAGTACAACAAAGATGCCTACACATGTCATTGATTCCCAGCTTGGAAGATTCAGAACCAACCCATTAGAGCCTTTTGATAAAGTGAATATCATGATTAAATCCATCTTGGCTAGCCATGTCATACAATCGGAGAACTTGGCGAATGCTCTTGACCGTCACAACATCTGTAGTTGAGTATTCCTGTTTGCACACCACAAACCAGGAGATCATGATTTCACTTTAATACTAGCCTCCTTTACTCAACCTGCAACTCCACTAGGATGAGGCCTGCTTGGACTTCCATGATTCAATTCATGTGCCTTTTTCTGCAGTTCACCTGAAATGAAGCAAAGATTGCATCATTCAGCTAGCAAGAAGTACTTGCTCTTGTGAGCTGGCAGGTTCTTCTTTAGTACTTGCACTAAAATTGAGGAACATTAAGGTTGGCTGTCCGGCTCATCTAAGGTGCAACTATAATTTTCTTATCCTTTTGTGCAGTTCCACTAAAATAAAGTGCCATTGTTGTGACAGTGACGGCTCATCTTGCAAAGGCTAATAAAATGTTGCACGAGATTACCAGCAGAACTTGACGGAGATTTTGGAAACTCCAATCACCATTTGTGCAGTTCCACCAAAATTGAGAGATGTTGCCCACGTGACATTTTAGTTGAACTGCACAAGACACTCATTCCAAAAAATAGTGTTTTGTGCAGTTCACCAAAAGGTCACAATAGCAACAAGGTGAAATGGATATCCCTATCTGCACAAAAAGATAAAAAGTAAATAGTTGCTGGTCAATAAGAATATACGAAACATATATGAAATGAAAAGAAGCATCTTAATTATGTTCATGGCAATCATGCAAGGACAGTAGAAATTTTAAAACGTCAGCAATGCTTCATGTTACCATAAGCATTATGATCAACAATGAGATTCCTCAAATATGGGATTACTTTAATGGTGGCATTGCTTGTTTACCAGATACAGTAAATCAACAGCAGCTAAAGAGTTGGTTTAAGGGCATGGGACCATGGGAACACCAGGACACTGAGCAGCATAAAGGAGCAACTTACTTATCATACTGGGGGAAACATCAGGAGTGCCATTTGTAACACAGTTTAAGTGCATCTTATCACTAGAGGCATTAGATTAACAATAACACTGGTTAGACATGTCCCTAAGGTAACAGTGTGATCGCTTCATTTTACATGCGCCCTTACATCAACAACAGCAAAAGGTTGGTATAAGGACATGCGACAGTGGACACATCAGCACAATGTACCTACAAGGAGGCATAAAGTGGTGATGCAGAGTTTGTTCATGCTATGTGAGGGCAGCAAATCTAATCCTGGAGACCTTTTACTATGTGAGGGTAGCAAACCTAATCCTGGAGACCTTGTACTATGTGAGGGCAGCAAATCTAATCCTGGAGACCTTTTACTATGTAAGGGCAGCAAATCTAATCCTGTAGACCTTTTACTATGTGAGGGCAACAAATCTAATCCTGAGACCTTTTACTATGTGAGGGCAGCAATTCTAATCCTGGACACCTTTTACTATGTGAGGGCAACAAATCTAATCCTGGACATACTCTATTGACTTATCCACCAGCCGCCACTTTCTATCCTTTTTTCAACCAATAATAGATCTGTTCCTTATCCAGTTTGTACTGCGTTTTCCCATTATTTCCCTTTTCAACCAAGAGACCGGTTGGGTATCCGGTCTCTACTACTTTCACCATATTATTTCCTCTTTGAATCAAGTCCTAGATTCATGCTACAACTTTCCCCCCTTTCTTCGTTATTTGAACAAAGCCTTAGATTCGAATGCATGAAGTAGCTTTACCTCTAATAATACTAAAAATTTAGGTGGCTTTGGAAGAGCTGATGGGAGTAGAAAAAGATGCACATGCAGACACGTGGGGAGCTGGGGCAGTAGAGCAAGGCCGCTTTCGAAGAACTTATACCTGAGGGTTGTCGGGATGTCAGCGGCAGTAGGTCAGATTTGCGGACAATACGACAGGGAGGAAGAAGGGTCGGAGGACCTCCCGAGCTGGCTGTGTCGGAGAGAATGGCACGGGCAGAGGATCGGGCCCATCCGGCAGCTGTGGGTTTCCTCCCTCACCGGCGATGACCGCGTGAACAATGCACCTAGTCCTCTACACACACCAGCCGAAGGGATCCGGCCGGATCTGTGACCAGCGGTGAGCAGAGAGAAAATGTCGCTACCGCTGTCTTGTTTATATCTGGAGAGGATGAGAGAATGAAGAGAGCAACCCTAGTAAAGCAAGCGCTCAGGCCCCTACGTACATATATAGTGGAGTGATTATCTTTTTCTCTCCACAACAAGCGTTCGATTTGTGTACGTGGCATTAAAGAAAAAAACTCTCTATTTAAGGTGACTACAGACGACTCCTACTTACTACTACTAGTAGTAGTATTGTTCACTGTGCTCCCTGGCCCTCCATTCATTGAACAACCCCACGGGTGAATAAACATACTGATACTAGTATTTATATAGAATGAACAAGATCGAACTATTTTACATAGTTAAAATTTGAGGCGGTGCTTTTCTCAAGGCGATCTGACGACAGGTTTTCAGCGTGGCGGTTTGACAGAGAGGCGAGGATGGCGAGGAGTAGCGGATTCAACTTACTTATCTTTGGAAAGGTCGGGCTGTGTGATTTGAACTCAACTAACCCAAAAATATCCAAGCAGGAGGGTTAGTTTGGGTTGATTCGAACTCAACTAACTTAAAAATATCCAAGCAGGAGGGTTAGTTTGGGTTCTGTTTGGATCACGTGTTAGAGTTAGTTTGGGTTAGTTTGAACTCAACTAACCCAAAAATTCTAACCCACCCAAGAGGTGCTTATTTGGGTTAGTTCTTCTCGACACTAAAACACATTTTCTCTCGCTTTCCCCACAGCGGATCCCTCCCCACTTCCTCGAAGCTTCTCGCCCCTCTCCTCCTCCCTCCTCTCGCACCGCCCATGAAGGCACCTCGCCGTATCCGTGCTCCATCTAACCTTGTCATCCAAACACCTCTTTCGCTAGAGTTACTTCAGGGTTAGTTCAAGATTAGAATCTACTCCAACCTTTAACTGAGTTAGAGTATCCAAACAGGGCCTTTGAGAGAGGCGAGGAGGGAGAAGCGTCTGGCTCTTTGGATTACTAGAGATAGGTGTCACACGGAAGCCAAGAAATATGGTGATAGCGTGGGTTAGCTGTGTACTAGTATGATGTAACTACACTTTGGGCTGCCGTGTTTCGTACTCTTCCGATCCATTGTGGAGATGATTGGTTGATTTTATATCGCTGAATAATATAAAATATTATGAGTGCAGACGCTCCACCCCGAGGTTCCTTGCTCCTTCTCGGTCATCGGGAATCTATGTTCTTCCACTCTATTTTATTTACGTCAGCTTTGTTCATCCTTTTGCCAACACGCAACACATCTAGTTCCAAGGTGCACGTGTCATGCAAGGATCGTTCCATCTATATGAAGAACACGTGGGACTGGAACTACGAGACGAACATGTTCCCAGGAGTGGACGTGCGAACCTGTGTAACGTAGCGCAGTAAGTGAAGTAGAAAGGCACAAATAGTATGAACATGCGTGGCATATAGGCTTTTCTCTTAATACCACTAAATGTTGTACGTGCAATGCCCGATGATGTTATGGAGTACGTGAATAAGTAACTACTATATTAATTGGAGGCACGTATTAGGTTTTATATTTGTTTACGTGTATGCCTCGAGACCTTCCAACTAGACGTGTCTTTCTCGCCGGGTCGCACTTTGTATCGTTCATACCACTAGTACAGTAGTACTACTACGTGTGGTCTCCGACCCAGAAGTGGAGACGCTCTACCATGCTGTTCATGTCCCACTCCTTTCACTGACGTGTGCGACATCCAGCATGTCCCGTGTGTTTGGCACTCCTTTGTCATAAGAGTTGAAACGCTAGCATTCATTAGAAATAAAAAATAAATATAAATCACCAGTGATACTATACCACGCGGTTTCCTTGCTCCTCGATATCGGAAAGAATACTTCCGCTCGCCGACATGTGGGACATCAACCATCCTGGTCCACTTGCCATGCCCGCAGAACTCCAAGGGAGACTCACCCCGGTCGTCGCGCCGCAGTAATTACTAAGGAGCCATCAAATCACAGGCCCAACCTTACCCACTGTGAAGTTGCTCGGACGAAGGAACCATCATGACTTTGAATTCCGCTTCTTGAAGAAAACAAGCTGTACAAAGCAGATCTTGCTAGCTCTGATAGTTACTCCAGCAGAGGCCTCCTTTGGTTCATAGGATAGGAATTTTATAGGAATATGAAAATCATAGGAAGTGAGATGACATGCATCTCAATTCCTATAGAGAAAGATATGCCATTTGATGCATAGGATAGGAATTTTTCCATTGAGTCTAGGCTAATGTACTGGTAATTTTCTCTAAAAACTACAGTAGTAACTAGTAGTACTATTACTGCTCGTAATTAATTAAACAAACGTACGGGCGACATAGCCACACACACTAACTACTATTACTACTACTTCTCACATGCTGGCTAGACGCCGTCGTTCTCCTTCCTTGCTTTATCAGCGATACCCCACCGTGCTTGGATCTCCGCCGACCTCTCCGCAGCAGCGCGTGCGTCCTCTTCTTTCTTGCGGCGGCGGGCCTCTCTTTTCTTGAGTGCTTTATGACTTTTCCGCTCCCTCTGTGTGGCTTTGGCCGCCTCTTGCTCTAGCGCCCATTCGGCCTTGGCAGCTTCAAATTCTGCCCACATAGGTGTGAGGTCGCGAGCGGAGATGAACTCGGCACGGTGGGATGCCACCGCTTGCCTACCATTCTGTGTGCGGTCGTGGGCAGCGAGGAACTCGGCGCGACGGGATGCCATCGCTTCCTTACCAGTTAGTGTGCGGCGCGGTGGCATGAATGACGCTTGGTGACAGCTCTGGGTGGAGTGGCCGGACAACCGTAAAGTGCATTGGTTTGTCAAGAGCTCAAGGAAAAAATACAAAGGAAATTTGGATTCCCCTTCAATCCTGGTCATTTATTACCGAGTAAAATGCATTGGTGGTCATTGAACTTGTCTTGATAGCTCACTTTGATCATTGTATACGAGATATGGTGATTATACGTTCACTGGCTCAGCGTATAGCTCCGTATTTGTCTGGTTGACCAATCAAACAGTCCGCATGCGCCTCATCAACTCGTGTTCTTTATCTATCTATCTATGCGGGCCTACCTGTCAGTGGAGAAAGAAATAAAAACCAAAATTATGCGTATGTGACATTACTGTTTAGACGTTTGCGGGAGGCCTCTGCGAACACCGAGCATGTATTCACCTAGCTCAATACCAACGGTCATACTCATGACTCAGCGCCTTGCTCATGTATATCGTCCATCACAACGCCAATCTATAAAACAACCTAGCTAGAGAGGGTACTATGGTGCGGAGTATGTACTATTGTGAGCAACCGACCATAGTGCCACTGCACACGAGTGTGTGTCTGATCGATTCGTCCATTATTCGTAAGTTATGTATGGTTGTGTGGTGTCTAATGGTGGTCGTCGAATGCTAGCTGGCAACAAGGGCGGTTGCATGGATGCCTGGTTGTCAATACGTGCCGCATACGCTTCAAAGGCTCATCATCCATGAGTTCACATTTTACCACCACGCCAGCGTCGGCCGCCTCGCCTACGAAACCCTTCCATCGCTAGCGCGCTTCCGCTGAAACGATCACCGTCTCTCCAGAACGTCAATGCCGCATTCACCGGCCTTAACTGCAGGTGCAGTTGGTGTGTCACTGACATGAGGGCCTGATGCCTGGTGGGCCCACATGTCAGTGAGACAAAGCACCCGCGGTTAAGTCAGTGAAGCAGCGTCCGCATTCATGCCCGACGCGACCTCTCACTGGCACCGGCATTGCAGCAGCGCGACGGCCCAGAGAGCGCCACCCGCGCGGCATTCTGGTGCAAGCGGCTGCTCCGCGTTACACCACAGCTACCGACGAACCTACTCCGGCGCCAGCCGTCCATCCGTCTGTCGCGGCTCATTGCCATTCGTCCGCTATATTAACTTGAGCCCCAGCTCCCAGCCATAGCCAAAGACCCACACTCATTCTCCTCCGGCCCCTTCCTTTTGTTGGCACCACTCCAACCATGGCCTCCGGGCACTCCAAAGCTCTCTTGGACGTACTGTCGCAGGAGCAGACGAAGGACATCGGTGGCTCTGCTCCGGGCGCGCTCCAAAGCTCTCTTGGACGTACTCTCGCAGGAGCAGATGAAAGAGATCGCCGGCTCCCCCCGGCCGCCCTCCGCCGCCACGACGACGAAGCTGGCGCACGTGCGCGGGCGCAGCCGGCAGCGAGGAAGAGTACTACACGGTAGGTCGCCACCGCTCCTCCACTTAGTCGACGCCAAGCTTGGTGGGATAAAATTCAACGGCCAATTAGCCGCTTGACGGCGACATGGAGGCGGAAATCTACATAACCTTGTGCTCCGGAGGAGGAGGTTATCGAGGCGGATAAGGAGGAGGCAAAGGCAATGGCCGGCTTTCTCGGGTTCAGAGCCGGACATGGTGGTCGGGGCCCGACGATCGTTTAGATTAGGTTTACAGTAGGTTTTAGTACGGTTTGTGCGAAATATGTAATGAATTTTGTCTAGTTTATAGGAAAAGTTCTCGAAATGTAATGAATTTCATCCGGTCAATTTGAAATTTGCTTTGTTTGCATGAATTTTGTCCGTTTAGTTCATATAGTTGTCGAAAGGTATGCGGGCAGCATTGGATGGCATCCACCAGTGTCCTCGGACAGATGCCGGTGTAAATTTGAGGGCCAGCGCTGGAGATGCCCTAACTATCATGCTATAATCGCTGACAGTGCTCCATTATTTTGTAGGGAACAGTTATCCCTTGATCAAAATCAGATCCACCATGTTTCGCACTCCTCCCACATAAGAGTGTAGACTGTTGCTTACATAAAAATGGAGCAAGTGGACAACACTGTAGCACGTCATATCAATCAAACTAGCCCGCCTAACGCACGGGAAAGCACCGCCCTCGTCATTTTTTTTGGATTTCTACCAATTGATCGCACGAAAATGTTACGCTTTGCAAGTTCAAAAGGAAAAGGCGGCACACTTACAACTCGTACGCGTCACGTTCACGTCCCACCCCCGATAGTACAGCTCGCACGCCGCTCACCAGAGGGGACATGCGTTGTCTTGCATTTTCACTGACATGTGGGACTGCAATTGAATAAACCGTCGATAGCCGAAATCTAATCGCTCGGCGGGCGTCGGCTGAGAGGAGAGAGATGGGGGAGGTAGAAGAGATCGCCCGCCCACCATGCGCGGACTCCAAGAAATATGTGGTGATAATGTGAGGTGGACCATGCGGGAGTCCCCACCACTTCCAAGCCCGCTTCTTACCGCCCTGGCCCACCAGAACCCCACCCCCAACCCACCACCTCCCCGCGCGCGCTTCCCCCTTAGAGGCCAACTGCCCGCATTCATAGCAAGTACCACCAGTAAAATTATGGGCTATAAAGGGCATGTACAATGGTTGATAA
This sequence comes from Aegilops longissima, assembly GCA_021605205.1. Taxonomy (NCBI): domain Eukaryota; kingdom Viridiplantae; phylum Streptophyta; class Magnoliopsida; order Poales; family Poaceae; genus Aegilops; species Aegilops longissima. Next base: position 351,589,954 of record CM038676.1, on the reverse strand, counting down.
GATAGTCTTATCATAAGTCTTGCATGTAATTTCGAGATGACAAAAAAACATGTGTCCAATGGATCATCATTAGCCTTATATTCAATAACTAGTTATTCCTAAAAACATGGTGAAACATATTGTGCTAAGAGATCATCTCTTGTCTTCTCGACAAGCCCGCTTATGTGGAGGAGAGAGAGGCATTGACAAAGTCAAGGAGTGGGATCTGCAGGAGCTCGTCTCTACACGTGCTCCTAGGAATAAAAAAACTAATTCTAAAAAAAAGGGGCATAAAAAACAATTGTGTCTAAAAAAAGAAAGGTAAAAACATTTGAGAGGAAATAGATAGAGAGAAAGTGAGAAAAAGTTGTAACCTTATAGTCAACACTATGGTAGTATTACATGAGGAAGGAGGGAGTGGTGCACATGCCAAGTTCACTAGGCTGCCGTGTTTCACACTCCTCCATCGTAACAGTGGAGACAATAGGTTTCATCAAAAATAAACAATGAATACTCGTTGCTCGTCCACTATATCGGAAAGAATACTTTCATTCGCCGACATGTGGGACGTCGACCATCCTGGTCCACCTGCCATGCACAAAATTATCCTAGTCCACCCCGGTCGTAGCGCAGGCTCAACCTTTCCCACTATAAGTTAGTCGGACGAAGGAACCATCAAGACTTCATTGAATTCCGCTTCTTCAAGAAAACTTACTCTACCCACAGTACTGCTACCACACGCGAAAACTGGACGGCACTGTACCACGTCATATCACTAAAACTCACTAGGCCAAACTAGCCCGCCTAGGATCTGTACTCCCTCCGTTTCAAAGTTAGTAGTACAAAGTTGACTCATCTATTTTGAAACGGAGGGACGTCTCTATACTGCTATGATTTTTTGTTGTACGTCTCTGTACTTTTGCTACGATTTTCCTAACCTATGAACCAAATGAGGCCTGAATGTATCTGTGTCGACTATTGTCTGATCGATCGCTAAGCCTACAATTTTAGGAGCTTGAGCTATTGGCCGATCGACGACGGATCAGTATAAGCGTACCACGAGCTCATCAGCCCCAACATTTCTCTTCGGTGAGTGTTTTGCAAGTACTATAGCTCGCACAGTAGCTAGCCTACTAACACCAAGAATCATCAAATAAGGCCTGCTGATATGATAAGCAGTTCAAACTTACATCTAAGCATGCCATATATTACAATAAAAGCTGGTGAGGATATATTTGTTTCCATAACTCGGAGAGGGTTCGCATGATTCACTATCAAACAAAAGTAGCAAGTACCGCCCACACAAGACAGTGCACTAGCCCTAAGATGGTTTGATAACATGCATCGTTCTGGTAATTAAACACATGGCAATGCAAACTACCCTGAAGGATTAGCGCGACCAACTATTTCTTGTTATCAATCTCTCGGGCAATGACCACAGCACGGACAGCGGCATGGGAATCGATCTCTGGGGCGATGTCCACAGGACTGACCGCGACATCGGAATCGATCTCTGGGGCGACGTCCACAGGATGGACAGCGGCATCGAATCGATCTCCGGGGCGATGCCAACAGGACGGACCGCGACATAAAAAACGATCACTGGGGCGTTGTCCACAGGACGGGCCGCGACATCGGAATCATCAAGGATGTCCACCGGCACCTGCACAACCCTAACATATTAGCATGCACATTGCAAATAATCAAAAACCACAACTTTCATTTTTTACCTTGTGTAGCTCACCGGGGGATCCCATCCCTCCGGGGGCCATCTCCTCGTCCTCGATGGGGGCCATCACCTTGCCACGGGAATACTGCTTCTCAATGGAGACTATCTCCTCAAACTCGGCCTTGAGCCACACAAAGGTGGCCATCAGAGTTTCTGGGGTAGGCACGGTGGGGCCCTTGCTGTTCTTCCAACTTTCTTTGAGGAGTTCGTCCGCCAACGTCGTCAACTCTTTGGCCAATGCTTGTTTCTTGGAATTCTTCGTCTCCAGGGGTTGGCCCGCCAACATGGTCAACTTGTTGGTCGGTGCTCGCTTCCTGGAGATCGCTATCTCCAGTGGGTTGTCCACCGACAACTCTTTGCCTAGTGCTCCAGGATCCATCAATGAACTGACAAACAAAAAGCAATCGAAAGGAAACTACAATCGCAATGAAAACGGGAAAAGAATAGGCTGTGAGAATCGGTCGGTGCTTCGCAAAAAGAAGATTCTTGGAATGAAAATATAGCAGCATCACTGATTCGCCCACCTTTCCTTCGTCGGTGCAGTAAGAAAAATGGCGAAGTGAGTAGCACGGAGTGAGGTTTTCTTCAAGAAAGGGAGAAAGGGCTTCAACGGCGTTCGGTGAAATGATGGTTGCTTCGTCCGGTCCAACTTGAGGCCACTTTACCACCGCTTTGGTAAAGGTGTGGGTTTTGTGATATGACGGGTCATGACGGCCACACCGGGGTGACCGGTGAGTTTCGACTGTAGCACCTCGCTGTGATTTGGTGGATGGCACGCAGGCCTGGATGCTTTGATGTCCCGCATGTAGATAGAGCGGCTAGTCATATAGGAGTGGTCAATATTGTGCACCGCGACCAAGGCGGAGAGGAAAACGAGAAAACTACATAATTAATGCATGAGTTTAATTAGGGTAGTATCTCAAATGAATGCATGCGGCTACTGTTTTGGTTCGTCGTCCGGGTTAAATCAATGCGCAGCATCACGTGTACCCGCGGGTGCACAAATTGTAACATACGTGTCTGCTTAAGTGGGCGTCACGTAACTGGTGTGTGTGTGTGTGAGATTCTGAGAGACAGAGTGCATGTGTGCGACTCTACTCTTCGGACATGTACTCAACCTTTTGCATCGAGATATAAGTATAATGGTATTTACTTTAGCTAGTGATTTACGTGGCCATGTTAACGTGGTTGTGTAAAAAAATGTCACTTCCTGCTCGTGATTTGTGTTATATAATTACAAGCAAGATGCTCGTGCATTGCACGGAACATCAATATGCATTTTTGTAGAAAACACATGTTGTGATTTACCCATGCAGGAGTAATCCCATGTGTAAAAACTAATGATATTTCGAGAATTTTATCAGAAAACTGGTATCTCGAGTATGTCGTCGAAAAAATGAAAGATGAGAGATAAGGTGAGGAGGAGTGGAGTGTGGTGGTGAGTGGTGGTCGGAATGGGCGGAGGCATGGGGATGGATTTGCGCGCGCAAAGCGCGGCTGGCCACCATGCTTGATTATTCCGGATACTTTTTTTTTAATTGCTCAGCAATGAGGTGTGGGAGATAAGGATGTGGAGAGAGGTGCGGCTATCTTTTGTAAAATTGTCGTAGTTTGCTTTCTATCCGTCAGATATAGATCAGACGGTCTATATTACCAGATGGCAGGCACACCATCATCGCCAACTCGGTTTTTTATAAGGTTACAAATGATAAGTTTGCTAACTACAAAAGTAATGTGGAATTTGTCCATGTTATACAAGTAAATTAAGGTGATTGTTTATCATACGGGTAAGGGTGGTAGGAACAAATGCTTCGCCTAGAGCATGTGTGTGTGAGATGGATTTTCAGTGTGTGTGTTTGTGTGTGTGGGGGGGGGAGATGGAGTCTTAGTGTGTGTGTGTGTGGGAGAGAGAGAGAGAGATGGAGTCTTAGTGTGTGTGTGTGCATGTGTGTGTGATGGAGTCTTACTGTGTGTGTGTGGGGGGGTGGGGGTGGGTGGGTGCGTGCGTGCGTGCGTGTGTGTGTTTGTGTGTGTGTGTGTGTGTGTGTGTGTGTCGCGGGGTCTTCGGTGGCGGATGTAATTTAAGTGTGCATGGCTTCATCATAGAGAGGTGTGTGTATGGCAGAGGCCACCAACGATGGGGTGCGAGAGAGAAAATGCCCGTAGAGAGGGAAGAGAAGGTGTGTGCACGTGAGAGTAGTCGACATCGAGAGAACGTGTTTGTTCTAGAGACACCAAGGAAGACTACTATATATCGATGGTGCATGTAGGCAGGAATTAAATGAAGGGATGGTCTTATTGGTTTCGGGGATATAGCGGAAGAGTGAGAGGGGGGTAGCTACGGGAGATTGTTAAGTGTGAGTGTGTGTTTTACCCATCCAGGCGAAAGTTATGTGCACACAAGAAGAGAACGATTCAATGTGACGTTAGGGTTGAGGGTAATTAACTATGTATGGAGACATAGAGACCTTCAACGTGCATGTATGAGAGGCATACATGTATACGTGGGATGTGTGTGTGTGTGTGTGTGCGCGCGCATGATCGAGATAAAAGAAAGAAGACATAAGTCATAAGCTAAGATCAACGACATGGGAAAGACGGATCGGTATGGCAATATGCATGCATGCGAGAATGCAGGGAAGAAGGCCCGGCAATTGAGCATGTGTTTTTGTCTTTAAGAGATAGTGGCGTGGGCTGGAGCATGCATCTATGGCGAGCAGAGGGAGTGAGGCACAATGATTGTGCAAAAGAGATCAACCTATAAATGAAAGAAGGTTGATGGAGAAACAGATAAATAGAAAGATAAAGATGCCAGCTAGTGTGCGTTAGAGATAGGAGTCGAGTGGATCAGAAGGCTGAGTTATGGGTGTAGGTGTGAGAGAGATGAAGAAAGGGTGCATGTGACTCACATACAAACAAATATCGGAGAGAAATGAGATCCCGAGAGACAGAGTTTTGTGTCTGCGAGAGAGAAAGATATTTTCAAAACGAGAGTGATAGCTAGAGAAACATATGAGGGAACGCAAGATATCTCTACGGAGAGACAGTGTGTGTGAGCGACATGCAAGAGAATAGTGGAGAAATATGAGACCCTGGGAGACAGAGTTTGTGTTTTTGTGTGAGAAAGAGATATTTAAGAGGAAGAGTCGTAGGTTCTCATACCTAAGGAGCGAAAGACATCTCTGTATTAGGGGTGTGCGAGTTGCACAAAGGGGAAGAGTAGAGAGAAATGAGACCCCGCAAGACAAAGTTTTGTGTTTGTGTGAGAGAAAGAGATTCCACATGGAGAATCATAGTTAGAGACACATAGTAGGGAGCGAGATATACTTAGAGAGAGATAGAGTGATGAAGGTCGATGGAGAGAGTACCGTCAGTGTGTTACGAAGATAAAAGATAATTGTCGACATACAGGTAGCACGAGAGATACCCGAGAGACGATGAACGCGTATAGGTCAAGAGAGGTAGTCCTATATAAGCATGAGTGATAGTTATATGAGATGAATATCTTGATTAAATGGGATTCAAATATTTAAACTGGAGATCACGACATCGATAATATCATAACGCAAATTGGTGTATCAAACATGCATATTCATTTGAATTTCGGGACACTGTAATGTTATATAGTTTATTAATATTGGTGATCCATAGATTCTTTAATTAGAAACAATGCATGGTTTATATGCAATTAGTGTCTAAACGGGATACACTATATGTTGCGTGTGTGAAACACATTATACATGTTTGAGAAGTAAAAAAAAACCTGCATGAAACACGCATTAATTGGAGACAGTTAGCGAGGAATGCATACATTGGATTTCAACATAAAGTGGTTTCAAATATTTGGAAATCCAAATTGATGGATACAACCTTATGAATCTGAGATCATGCCATTTGTAAACCATATTTATGTATAAAGGGTGTTGTGCTTTTGAAAGTATATATATAAAAAATGATGTATATAGAATTTTATTCCAATCGAAAATGGATCCCGCCTCAAAAAATAGAATACAAACGGATTCGATTGAGTTGGCACGGTAACGTGCACTATGCAAAATTTGAGCGAAGCGGGGAAAGTCGCGAATCACCAAACCAAAATCCGCGAGATGGAAATTACTACGCTTATCCTGCCACGCAAAGCCTATCTGCTCAATTTCTATAGGTTTCGATAGGGGTAGGTTTGTAATTTCACTCGAACATGACATAACCGCCTCACCCGGATTCATACGGTGGGCGCCAAAACATAGTGTGCCCTCGGCGAAATCGACTCCTCCCGATTCATACGGTGGGCGCCAAAAACAAACCTCTAAATCGGCAAATATTCGTGTATGCGAGATTACCATCCTATCCCCAACCGACTAATATTGTTGTGATGTAGGAAATTTGAAACGGGGACTATGTTTGTAAATTTCCTCACATTTGAGACAAGCGCGCCCTGAAGACATGGTTCCCCCCTTCCTCTCCACCTCCATTTCCCCATTCGTACTCCGTGGGCGCCAAAACACCCTCTCCACCCCAGCCTCCTCCGTCCGCCACCCCATCCACCGTCGTCCTCGTCCACCAGGCCAGAGCCGATACCCCAATGCCGCCGTCCATTACAAGAGATCGACCTCTCTTATCCACGGCTTCGGACCGGGATCCTTGCATCCCGTCCTCTCGCTTCATCCCCGCCGTCGTCCACCTTGCCGGCACCGCTCCTACGACCATCTCGTCCACCGCGCCTGCCGCCACCGTCTACCCTCCTAGATCTGCTTCCATGCTATCGACAACCATCGCTACTGCAACACCGTCAAATTCTCAGCAGATGCATACACGGCGCCGCACCAGAGGCGGTACTCTTTCGTATCTTCTCAACTTATTTATCGCAGCAAGAAAATAGATCGCCACTGCTGTACTCTGATTTCTTGTCCATCACTTACTTGCTAGTTGAGAGCAAACATTGGTTGCGAAGTTGCCTTTGTCTGGTTTGCACCTTCAGATCCGCCATGGCACGCTCAACACTATACTCCCAATGCTTATGGTTTTCCTCTTTTATATTCCACACTAGTTAAATCACAGTAGACTAAATTTCAAAATTGGGTCAGTCGATTTTTCAGAGCTCGTCGGAGTTCGCCGGTGCGAACAAAGGGGCTCGGGTGGGGACTTTGGTTGTTAGGCGGTGGTGGGGCCTCGCCGAACAAAGAAAACTCGACGAGGGTGGGGGTGGGGGTGGGGGTGGGGGTGGCGGAGGAACACAGGCGGTGGGGCTGATGGTCGGCCGGGCGGCCCGTCGGTGTTCTCGTATGGGAAGAATCAGAGACGAGAAAGAAGAAGGGTTAGGAGGCGAGGATCTTCATCCAACCGCCTAAAATGGTCGGTGACCCAAATGCAGACATGCCTTTATATTCAGTACCATCATCGCACCTTTCAGACCTTGCTCCTGAATCCATCAAGCTAAACAACGTGCCACTCATAATTCCAAACTTGTTGCTCCAGCACGAATCTGATATGATGCTGATATTACTAAAGCAGATAACATTTAATCGGTCAGCTAATGTTCCTACTTTACTTTCGAAAAAGCACATGCAGAACATATAGAGAGACAGCAGGGAGTTGCTTTCTTAATGCGCTCTGGTTCATCATGTGTGGCCACTGTGCAACGAATATTTTATTATCCAAAATATGCTTGCTCTTCTTTACCATGTTCCTCTTCCGTTCTTCTATAATAAGTACTCTCTCGGTTCCTAAATACAAGTCTTTGTATAGATTCCACCATGGACTACATATGGAGCAAAATGAGTGAATCTACACTCTAAAATGTATCTGGATACATCTGTATGTGATCCATAGTGGAAATCTCTACCAAGACTTATATTTTGGAACGGAGGGAGTATGATAGTAGTACAATATGTTCCTTGTAGTGAAGATCAGCATGGACATTTGCAGTGTAGAGGTCTATACGGTCGGTTGGTATGGGCACTTTGAACTCGTCGGGCCTCTTTGATTCGTAGGATTTTGTAAACATGGGAATAGGATTTGTAGTGGCCTGCCCAGTTGAACCCTATAAGAATAGTAAGAAAATGCGGGGAGCTGTGTCGCCTTTGAGAGTTACACTGATATTAACAGTACCTCACCTTCAGTTGAAAAGAGCTGGTATTTGAAGCCTTTCTAGCCGTACCGGCAATACTAGCACATATATTCCAGCAAGTTCCACTTTGCTGATTTTACTCTGATGCTTATGGTTTTCCCATTATATCTACACTATGATATGTGTAGCTGCTTTGTGTCGCACTAGCAGCAGTCCACTCTTGAAGTGAACACATAAATGACTTACAAAATTGGCACCAAGGCATTGAGTGCCATTCGGATGCAATGAAACTCATCGCTCCCCACTGTTGACTCTAGTTCAGAATATGATCCTAATGACTCTTGTTCAAAATTGCCACATATAGAGAGACAACATGGAATTGCATTTCTTTGGGCGCTGTGATTCATCATGAGTGGGCAACCAACATTGTATGCAATTAAGCGGAACCTCAAGAATATGCTTCCTCTTCTGCTCTTTAACATGTTCCTCTTTTGTTATTACGTATTTAGTACGTCAGTATGTTCCTTGTCGGGAAGGGAGCAGGACATCTGCGATCAACGGTGATAGAGCTGGCATGTACTTGATCGATAGGCTTTCAATTACTAGCGGCAATACAACACTTGTATTTTCAAGACAGTTCCACTTTCCCGATTTATATATCATGGTTATGGTGTACCCTTTTTATGTACACTATGATCTGCCTAGTTCTTTGTGTGCTCTTGTTATCATGGTTTGGCAATAAACTCTCTATCAAAGATATTTTGAACCTATCATCGCCAACTATCCTTACTTACGGAGCCTATTTTTGTGTACTTGTGCAGATTATATAAATGCACGCACCATATTACATCACACATGAGCTCTCTCATCAGAATCTAGTGATAGCACACAAGTGTTTACAGGGGCGCCCCTATATTAGAACATCCTCTGCATTACAAAGATAATCTCACAACTATTTATGTTTTCATGGTTCTCAGATATTATACGTAATTACAGTGAATATCAGAATCCGCGCATCAGAAGAATATTGTGGAACACTGCAATGACTTACAAAATTGGCACCAAGGCATTGAGTGCCATTCTGGATGCAATGAAACTCATACGCTCCCCACCTGTAGATTCTTGTTCATAATATGATCCTAATGACTATTCTAACCTCGAGGAGTCAAAGGCAGATGGCCTGTCATGTTCACCCATCAAGGTGCCTACTCTAATTTGGGAAGGTTTTATTGATTACGCGTATCTTGCATATGTTGTCTTGCATTTCTTCTACTTTGTTGCACTGCCATCTGCTTAGTTTACTCATCATATATGTCGAGATACCATGCCCATCCATTATCAATACATATTCCATCTGTCATCATACCATGTTTTTCCACTCAAATGTTGTTCTTGTGCATCATACATCAAAAAGGAAGAGGGTGATTGCCGAACCTGAAGGAGCACCAGCAAAGTCCTTGAAAAACATGGTTGTGCCGGAGAAATCAGACAACACCCCACTTATATTGACTGTACAACTAGTGACACAAAACGTAGGACCGACTCCAGGAGACTGTACCCATACTTCACTGGCCACACCACTAGTCCCACCACACAGGACCTGCACTCCAGCAAAAGGTATGCCGATTTCAGTTGCCATAGCACAGCCGTACCACAGAAAAATCCCACTCCAGCAAAAAGTACAACAAGTCCACCGGCCTAAGACCTATCCCAATTGCAGAGACGGCCAATTCCTGCAGATTGGAATCCCATTCCAGTTATTCCCAGTTTAAAAGACAATGCTTTCAATGTTGTTAGGGACTACGTGCATATATTCCCATCATTGGAAGATTATAGTGAAGACAAACACCATTTTCACATCTTCCTGTCCCACTTACGTGCACGTGCTATTATTCATGGTGATTATTTTCCTGTTTTCTGCTGATTGAACACATCAATGATTTACAAAGTAGGCGAGGGTCAATCTGGATAGTCATGACGAGCAAAGCTTGCTTGCGCTTTTCAAGGAAGCATTGCAGCAGTATTGGTGTTACCTGAGGAAATCACACTTTGATGGAAAGTCTATAAACGAATTTCTGGTGAAGTCTCCTGTGCTAAATTTAGAAGACATTGAATGGAAAAACCTTGTTATGCACTGGTCTCATTACGAGGATGAGGTACTTTCTATGATATCGCATGACAATTTGAACTTCTACTTTTCCGCATGTGCCTTACGGATCGTTTTTGCAACAAATCTGCTCGAAAAAGAATTCTGGTTTGAAAAGAACGACAGGATATCGGAAATATGCTGCCTGCTGCTTTGCTCTTGTTAGTACATGTTGTCCTGTATCACTGTACTTGCATACATTCCTGGTTCATTATGTGACAACAGTATGCATGATAGCTTGCTTATCAATTGTTCGCTCCAAATTATCTGATATGTATGAATGGTTACATTAGTGTAGAATATATCCAATGCCAATGAATTTTTTTAGCTCTGCATTGTTCTTGCAAGTACATGCTGTCCTTTATCAGTGTACTTATATTGACAGGTAGTTGTTCATGAACCATCACTCTGCAGCTTATTTTCCTTTGCCCTCCATTTTATACACATAAGATCTATATTTACTCTTACCATAAGGTTGGATAACACCGATGGTACTGAAGAAGTTTAGCTCTGCATTGCTCTTGGCTGTACCTTTTGCCCGTATGGCTGTACTTACATTTATAGCTACTTGGTTATGTAGCAGCACTCTTCATCTTATCTTAAATATTCTCCATTTTTTCTTATATTGTCACATTTATATTTATGCTTAACAAAATGTAGAATAAAGGCAATGCTTATGAAGAAGATTCTGTGGTAAACTTCTTGAATTGCCCCCCCCCCCCATCATCATGGACAAGGGCTTTATAGAGCCTGCCTTCACCAATAATGTAAGTTTGTCCTTCTCAAGCCTTCAAACTTTGTTGTGTATATTTGGTTAGGCATGAGTGCAATAATTGTTTATTTTTGGTGTTTGCATCAAATTGCATGTTTAAAGTTTATTATGTACTCCAGTTCATAAACAAAAGTTTGTCCTTCTCAATTTAAGTTTTCAATTGTACAACCAAGTTCCTTCTTCATACCATGTAAATTAAACTATCTGAGCAAGTGATCTTATTTTGCCAATCTGAAATGGGATAAATTGATGACACACTAACCATTGATACTTATGAGTTCTTGATCTGTAATCCAGTGGTGTCGTGAAGCTGCCAACTCCTTCACAATGTCATTTCCTGCCATGTCTTGACCTGAACAATACCATATTGTGTTAATGCTATTTTAAATTGTGTCACTTTATTCGTTAGTAAGAAATGTGATGAATTGTCAGCACTGATACTTGTATGTGCAAAACCTGTCATCTGTCTGCTTGTTTATCTTTCAGAGTGAGGAGGATATAAGTGTCAAACAAGTGCAGTCTCACCAGCTTGCTCAGCTGCTTGCGCTGTAGCTCCCGAGCAGGGCTATCCTTACTTGAACTCTATTGAAGGGTTGTCGGTTTTGTATATTATTTTGTCGGCGTGTTTAGTTGCATTGGTGGCGATCTTTGATGCGCAGTGTATGTAATCTGCTGTCTGCTTGTGCTTTATTATCATAGTGGCGAACTTTGATGCCCTGTGGATGTAATATGTCGTAATTTCTTTATTGTATAGTCTAGTTTTTTTTTCTTATTCACGATGCTGCAGTTATTTTACTGTATATATATCCTGTCTTCGCAGGCGGCCAAACCATAAAATTACGGTACATAATTGGGCCGTCATGCAAATCACCATGTATGATCCGAATCATGGGCCCCGTCATCTTGGTCCGTTAACAGGCCTAAATGTAAACTGGCCCACTAGTAGATTCGTGCCTTTAATAGGCCGAGTAAACCACCGGCCCTATTTTCCCAAGAAAACTCAATGGGCCTTTAGGAGGCTGAAAAGTAGGTTGGGCCTGAAACGTGCCGAACAGCTCACGGGCCGGCAGCAGGCCGAAATAGACCCCAGCCCATGAATGTGCCAATCAAATCATGGGCTTATAACAGGCCAAAATTGTCTCGGTCCTTGTTTGGCCCAATCAGATTATCGGCTGCGAGGAGGCCAGATGCAAATCGTGCCGTAGTTAGGCCCAACTATATGACGGGCTTTTAACAGGCGGGAATTAATATAGGGCAGAAATGTTAAACGGGCCCTTAACAGGCCGAAACAAATATCAGGCCGAATTACTAAATGGGCCTTTAGCAAATGGGCCCAAAAGCGTCGCGTCCAGTTAACGAGCCGAATCTGATATGGGCCATAATATATCCCAAAGCCTCTTAAAGGGCGGGAACTGATCTGGGCCGTAATTTGGCCCAGAATGTGGTAGGCTTTTAACAGGTCGGATCTCATATGGGCCATTATTAGGCCCGGAACGTGGCAGGCCATTAATGGACCAGATCAAATATAGGCCGGCATTTGGCCCAAAACATGGCAACTAGTTAATGGGCCAGCCTACTAGGGTCCTCAAAATCTTGTGGGCCTACAGCTGGGCCGGCCCATTAATGTCGGTGAAATCTCGTGGGCCTTTAGCTGGGTCGGCCCATTATGGTCCACAAAAATCTTGTGGGCCTTCACCTGGGCTGGCCCATTATGGCGCACAAAAATCTTCTGGGCCTTTACCTGGGCCGACCCATTATGGTCCGCAAAATCTTGTGGGCATTTGTCACATCCCTAGCTTCTGGTACTGCCTGGTGTTTTGCATCTTGTTGCATCATGTTTAAATTCTATTTAAGTTGAAATGGGGATTGACCAAACCCTAGCATCAGAAAGAATTCAACTAGGTTCAAATAAAAATATTTTCAATGAACCCAAAATGCCTTCCCAAAAATGTTCATCATCTTTGGATTGGTCTTGGACCTTTGCCAAAATATTGCACATTTTCTAGGTCAATTGGGGTCCTTGAACTAAACCATATAGTATCTGCATTTGGGCATTTAAATCCTATAAAATATATTAAATGCCCAAATAATCCTAAACTGAAATAGTTCTTGTTGGAAATATTCCAAGCAGTGGCCTGATCGATTGCATGATTTTGGAAATGCTTTGGCATTTTAATAAAGCCAAACACAATTACAGAAAATAGAAAAACAGAAGAGAGAGAGAGAGAGAGTTACGGCCTAACACGGCAGCCCACTTACTGCAGCAGCTCAGGTGGCCCATCAGCCATGCAGTCGTCCTCCTCCTTGCGCCCGGAAGGGCGAGGCGTGTGGTCGCCGTCTTGCGCTGCGCTGCCCACCTCCTGCTTCCCACCGCTGCCCCGATGCACCTGCAGACGCCACGCCATCCCCGCAGAGTCCCCTCGAGCACTCCTCGCCCTCTCTCCCCTTCCCTGTCTCTCTCACGCGCGTCCACCGAGCGCGTCGTCGACGCCGACCACCATACACGCAGCCACAACCATTCCATCGCCTCCCCATGCTGTCCCCTACATCCGCCTCGACGCCTTGAAGTTCCCCCTCATCGCGAGCATCACCGGACGCCCTGTCGCCTCGCCATCGACCCTTCGGCTCCGCGCATGGCTGTGCATCGCCGCCATCAAATCCGTCGCCGTCCGTGCCTCCCAGAGCTCGCTGAGAAGCTCTTCGTGACCGCGGTGAGCCCCCGGTCATATCCCCCCTAACCCTGCCCCCGTTTGGTCGCCGTAGCCATCGCCCCCTTGCTTACCGTAGCCGTCACTGCTCGGGCTCGTCGCCGGCGAAGCCCCGGTGACCAAATGGCCCCGCGCGCGCGTCCGTTGCACTCGCAACGACCCGTGGAGCAACGCTAGCGCGACAACCAGCTCGTTTGCAAGCCGCAGCGCTAATCCCGCACCCACCCGAGCTCCGGCCGCCGCCTCGCTCACCGCTGTTGCAGTTTCCGACCACCCCAGCACCTCTCGCTGCTACCAAACGACGCGCCTCACCACGACGCGTCCGTAGAGCCCAGCCACGCGAGCTCTCGTCGCCGGAGATGGCCGGACAAGGAGCGCCGCCGCGTTCTGATTAGCACCGGCGGCTAATCGCCGGTTAGGTGACGTGGCAGATTAGGTTAGCCACTAACCCCGTGGTTAGTTTAACCCGGTGACACTGACAGCCGGGCCCCACTGTATAATTAATCTGGTTTAGTTTCTGTTTAGGTTTAACTAACCTAATGGGCCCCACGTGTCAGAGTTAACCAAGCTAACGTGGCTGTTGACTGGGCCCACATGTCAGCGACACTAACCAGCCCCAGTCACTGACCAGTGGACCCCACTGGTCAGGTTTGACCTGGACCCGCCTGTTGACCTGCTGAGGTCAGCATGACCTAATGCTGACGCAGTATTACCTTTTCTGGATTTATTTTTAATCCAGGAAATTCGAGAAATTTGCCTAACTTCTAAAAATCATAGAAAATCAACCGTAGCTCCAAATCAAACAAATTATATATGAAAAATGATCAGAAAAATCCAATCTAGCCATCTGTACTGGTTTCATGCATGTTTAAAAAATTTAACCTTGCTGTTTAGATGAAACAAGTTAATGCACTAATATAACCTCTTAAAATGGGTTTGCACTTGAATCTTTGGTTCAAATGGACTCATCTCAATCTGTCCTAGCTTGCATTAGCCCAAAACACATTCATATTGCCATGTCATAGCATGCATCATATTGTGCATTGCATTGATCGTGTTTCTTCTCTGTTTGCCGGTGTTGTTCCCCCTTGGTAGACGTTGTACCGACGTTGTGATCGTTGACACTAATGAAGACTCAATGCTATCTTCAGAAGTGCCAGGCAAGAAAAACCCCTTGTTCATTCGATACAATCCCACTCTCTCGCTCCTGCTCTCTTTTATTGCATTAGGACAACAACGATTCATCATTACTTGCTGCGGTAGCTGAACCCTTATCCTCTGCATGACTGTCATTCCACGGTAAATAGATGAAACCCACTAGCATGAGTAGGAGTTGTTTGAGCCTGTTGTGCCTACTCATTCATGCTTGTTTGTCATGCTGCTACTGCTTAGAGTTGAGTCAGGTCGATTCATCGGGAATGAATTGGAGCGTGGTGAACATGTCCTCTTGTTGAGAGCTAAGTGTGTGAATACGATTTGGTAAAGGTAGCGGTGAGAGGCCATGTAGGAGTACACGGTGGGTTGTCTCATTGGAACCGTCCTCGAGAACGGGTTACGTGTTTGTGATCCATGAGCAGTTACTACCACACATTGGGCTCAGGCGCCCAAGCTCTCTCGACTTATTAATCAACTTGATCTCTGTCCAGGTGTTGTAACTAGTTTCTGGTGTTTGTAGGATATGTGTTGGAGGCCGTGCGTAGCACTGACCCTAGGGGTGGGCTATGATGCGGTAGATACACCGTGGCCCGGTGTACCGAGTGCCCGTTTGGTGTGTCGGGAACCCTGCACACATCGTTTGGGGCCGTGAGCGACACCCCGGCCGGATCTCCTCGCGGATGCAACCCGAATAGGCAATAAACCTAGATGAGAGACTTGTGTGGTTAGTCAGGTCGTGGCCGACTCCCTCGCCAGGCTTCCGCTTGAAGGTTGCCGAGATACACAACGTGTACATGGTGGTAAGTGGCGAGTGCGTGTGTGAAGAAGTACACCCCTGCAGGGTTAATATGATCTATTCGAATAGCCGCGTCCGCGGAAAAGGACTTCTGGGTTGCCTGTACAGTTCATACACAAGTGAAAGTGGATACTCTAAAATGCGCAAGATAAGCGTGAGTGCTATGGATGGCGTTCTCGTATGGAGACGGGAGCGGATCCATAGTGGTGTATTGATATGGTGAATATGTGGACTCGTGTGCGCCACCTCAAAAGAGTTACTTGCAGTCGTAGTTCAGGATAGCCACCGAGTCAAAGCTGGCTTGCTGCAGTTAAACTCCACCACCCCTCTATTGATACCGATGCATATGTAGATAGTTCTGATGTAAGTCTTGCTGGGTACATTTGTACTCACGTTTTCCTATTTTATGTTTTGCAGAGAGACGTCAGTCTTGCTAGTAGTTCCGTGTGGACTTCGATGTTTAGCTTGATACCTTAGCTACGATCTTGTGCCCTCGACAGGATCTGGTGGATAGTCAGGCTTCTCAGCCTTTTTCTTTTGTAGATGTCTGTACTCAGACATGTTAAGCTTCTGCATGTGCTTTGATTTTATGCTCTGAATGATGGGTCATGAGACCCATGTTTGTAATATCTCGCTCCTCGGAGCCTAATGAATAAATACTTTGAGTCGTAGAGTTATGTTGTGATGCCATGTTGTATTTACACATATCGAGCATATTGTGTGTATGATTGAAATGCTTGGTATGTGTGGGAACCGACAACCTAGTTGTTTATCCTTGGTAGCCTCTCTTATGGGAAATGTAGTCTTGTGCTTCCATGAGCCATAGTAGTCCGCTTCTGACTGGTTCACCGAGTCCTGCTAGCCCAAAGACTCTTGCTCGGGACACTTGGTGGCCGACATGTGTTTCACTTCGTTCACGTGTTCATCCCTTGAGGAAATGTCACGCGGTGACATCGAGTCCTATTAGCCCGATGCTACAGCCGATTCACGCGCTGTTGACCGACATGCTCGATGTGATTCATGTATACTGTCCCCATGGGTTAGTGCTGCTTTGGGTTCACGACTAGTCATGTCGGCCGGGTTCTCTGTCATATGGATGCTAGCGACACTATCATATCGTGAGCCAAAAGGCATAAGCGGTCCCGGGCCATGGTAAGGCGACACCCGTGGGAATACCGTGCGTGAGGCCGCAAAGTGATATGAGGTGTTACCGGCTAGATCGATGTGACTTGGAATCGGGGTCCTGACAGCCTTTAGCTGGGCTGTCCCATTATGGTCTACAAAATCTTGTGGGCCTTTAGTTGGGCCGGCCCATGTAAACTTTATGGGCCACTATTGGGCCGTGCCACATGTCGACGTATCATAGGCGCTTTGGGTCCAATGAGTGGATGACATCTGTCCCAACGGTGAGCCGACACGTGTTTCCTCCAGCCAATGATGATTTTACACGTGGAAAATCCCCATTGGTCGGGGCTGTTAACGGCTTATCGGATCCAAAACCAGACCCGATAGCTTAACGGCGTTCCTTTATGGTGGATGCCATGCGTCAGTCACCCTTGACGAAAGCACTTCTGTGACGCGCGATTTATCATCACGGAAGTGGACACTTCCCCGTGATGATAATTTTGGTAATGTCATGGAACACTTCTACGACAGCACAGGTATGACTATCTTGATTATGTCATAAATTTGTCATGGATGTACATGCATGACAAAAAACGTGACCTACTGTGACAAACACGTATCATCATGGAAGTGTATGGTTTTTGTAGTGAAATTTAGCGAATGTCTGATGATCTATAAAAGATATTTATAGCTTGCACCTCTAATCAAGAAACACTACTGAGAGTAGATTGTTTTGAGAAGATATAATCAAGCAATGTATGACATGGTGAGATCAGAGATGACATTGATTGTTCCGCTGATATACTTTTAATGTGATGCTTTAAAGACTATGGCTTTTACACTGAAAAGAGCACTGTCAAATTTGTCGAAATAAGTTCTACTTTGTAGGTTATCCCAAATGGTTGGGTATTCCTCTATCACTACGTCGAGGAAAAGTGTTTTGTCATAGAGTGTGAATATTTTGAAGAAAATGTTCTCTACAAAAGATGAGTGGGAGGATGATACGTCTCCGTCCTATCTATAATTTTTGATTGTTCCATGCCAATATTATACAACTTTCATATACTTTTGGTAACTTTTTATACTATTTTTTGGGACTAACATATTTATCCGATTGCCAGTGCAGTTCTGTTTGTTGCATGTTTTTTGTTTGCAGAAAATCCATATCAAGCGGAGTCCAAACAGGATAAAAGCGGCGGAGATTTTTTGGAATATATGTGATTTTTGGGAAGAAGAATCAGCGAGGCGATGCCGAGGGGCCACGAGGCAGGCGCACCTGACCTCGTGGCCACCCCGTAAGGCTGTTGGTGCCCTTCTTTCGCCGCAAGCCAATATCCGGATAAAAATCGTGTCCAAATTTCAGCCCAATCGGAGTTACGGATCTCCAGGAATATAAGAAACGGTGAAAGGGCAGAATCACGAGCGCAGAAACAGAGAGAGACAGAGAGACAGATCCAATCTCGGAGGGGCTCTCGCCCCTCCCATGCCAAGGAAGCCAAGGACCAGAGGGGAAACCCTTCTCCCATCTAGGGAGAAGGTCAAGGAAGAAGAATAAGGGGCCCTCTCCCCCTCTCTCCCGGTGGCGCCGGAACGCCGCCGGGGCCATCATCGTCACCGCAATCTACACCAACACCTCCATCATCTTCACCAACATCTTCATCACCTTCCCCCATCTATCTATAGCGGTCCACTCTCCCGCAACCCGCTATACCCTCTACTTGAACATGGTGCTTTATGCTTCATATTATTATCCAATGATGTGTTGCCATCCTATGATGTCTGAGTAGATTTTCGTCGTCCTATCGGTAATTGATGAATTGCTATGATTGGTTTAATTTTCTTGTGGTTATGTTGCTGTCCTTTGTTGCCCATCATATGAGCGCGCACGTGGATCACACCATAGGGTTAGTTGTATGTTGATAGGACTATGTATTGGAGGGCAAGAGTGACAGAAGCTTCAACCTAGCATAGAAATTGATGCATACAGGATTGAAGGGGGACCAATATATCTTAATGCTATGGTTGGGTTTTACCTTAATGTTCGTTAGTAGTTGCGGATGCTTTCTAATAGTTCCAATCATAAGTGCATAGAATTCCAAGTCAGGGATGACATGCTAGCAGTGGCTTCTCCCACATAAAAATTGCTATCGGTCTAGTAAAGTAGTCAATTGCTTAGGGACAATTTCGCAACTCCTACCACCACTTTTCCACACTTGCTATACTAACTTTATTGCTTCTTTACTTAAAACAGCCCCTTGTTTTTATTTATGTGCTCTTTATTATCTTGCAAACCTATCCAAAAACACCTACAAAGTACTTTCAGTTTCATACTTGTTTTAGGTAAAGCGAACATTAAGCGTGCGTATTGTTGTATCGATGGTCGATAGAACTTGAGGGAATATTTGTTCTACCTTTAGCTCCTCATTGGGTTCGACACTCTTACTTATTGAAAGAGGCTAAAATTGACCCCCTATACTTGTGGGTTATCAAGACCTTTTTCTGGCGCCGTTGCCCGGGAGTTATAGCATGGGGTGAATATTCTCGTGTGTGCTTGCTTGCTTTATCTCTAAGTAATTTTTATTTGCTGTTCTAAGTTGTTCTCTATCTTTAGTTATGGATATGGAACACGAAGTACCAAAAAAATTAGGTTTACTTGCTACTCATGGAGATGGGGAACCTCCTAAAACCCTCGATGCTCATCATGTGAAAGATATTAAGTACTACTTTGGTAATCCTGAGAAAACCCCATTCAACTTTATAATGGGAGTAACGTTGGATAAACGTGAATACTTTAGGGATTATCGCTTGACTTAAAAAGGGGAACTATTATGGGATCAAATTCATATATTGAAGTGGTATGCTCGGGAACTATGCTTGAGATATGATTATACTTTTTGCTCTAGGATGAAGGCTCCACACCTTCCCTTTTCATGAAAATTTAATGACGATGAAACCTTGGCTTATTATGCTAATGGTATATATGATTACTATGATGTGGAACAAATAGAAGAATTCGTTGCTTTTATGGGTGCTTATGAAATTGAATCTTTGTTTAAAGAGTGTGAAAATCTTGATGATGTTGTTTACAGACCTGAATATTTTGCTATACTTAAATAGAGAATTATGAATTCAATTCCGATATTGCTGATTTTATTGAGAGAGTCTCTGCTGTCCAAGAAGAGACTAATATTTTGCTGGAGTCTCTGGAAGAAGAAATTGATGACACTATGAGCTCATTGGATGAAAAAGATGAGGAGGAGAGTGAAGAACAAAAGGAGGAAGAGCGGATTGATCACCCGTTCCCACCATATAATGAGAGTAACCCTTTATCTCATACATTGTTTAATTTTCCTTCGAATTTACGAAGGATGAATGTTATGATGATTGTTATGATCCTGTTGATTCTTTTGAAATATCCCTTTTTGATGATGCTTGCTATGCTATGGCCAAGATGCCAATATGAATTATGCTTATGGAGATGAACTTCCTATAGTTCATTATGTTAAACATGAAATTGTTGCTATTGCACCCACGCATGATAGTCCTATTATCTTTCTTAATTCTCCCGACTACACTATATCGGAGAAGTTTGCCCTTATTAAGGATTATATTGATGGGTTGCATTTCACTACTACACATGATGATTTTGATAGATATAATATGCATGTGCTTGCTGCTCCTACTTGCAATTATTATGAGAGATGAACTACATCTCCGCCTCTCCATGTTTCCAATAAGGTAAAATCTCAAGAAACTTTTTATACTATGCACTGGCCTTTACTATGTGTGCATGAATTGTTCTTTTATGACATGCCGATGCATATGAAGAGAGATGGACTTCGTTGTTGCATGATATATGTTACTTTGTTCTCACTACTAAATCACAAATTATTGTTAGTTAAAATTGGCTTTGATATACCTTGGGATCAGGGTGGATCCATTACTTGAGCACTATATGCCTAGCTTAATGGCTTTAAAGAAAGCACTACCAGGGAGACAACCCAGAAGTTTTAGAGAGTCATTTATTTCTGTTGTGTGCTTTTATAAAGTTTAAAAACAAAAATAATGTGCCAAGATTTGCCTTTAGGATGTTTACATTGCTTGTTGGTTTGTGCGGTGCAAAACAAAAACTTTGGCTGTAGTGCGCGATTTTACATTTTTTACTGGAACGTCAAACGGTTCTAAAACTTTTTGCACTGTCTTTATATAAAAATTGTTTATTTTCCTAATTGTTTAAGAACTTCTGGAGTACCAGAGGTATGGTGAATGTTCAGATTACCACAGACTGTCCTGTTTAAGATAGATTCTGCTTTTGATGCATAGTTTGCTTGTTTTGATGAAACTATCGATTTCTATCAGTGGATTAAGCCATGGAAAATTTATATTACAGTAGCTACAATTTAAAAACAAAATATGAATTGGTTTGCAACAGTAGTTAGAGTAGTTATTTGCTTTATTATACTAACGGATCTTACCGAGCTTTCTGCTGAGTTTTGTGTGGATGAAGTGTTCGAAGATCGAAGAGGTCTCGATGTGAGGAGAAGGAGGAGAGGCAAGAGCTCAATCTTGGGGATGCCCAAGGCACCACAAGTAAATATTCAATAATACTCAAGCGTCTAAGCTTGGGGATGCCCCAGAAGGCATCCCATCTTTCTTCAACAAGTATCGGTATGTTTCGGATTCGTTTCGTTCATGTGATATGTGCAAATCTTGGAGCGTCTTTTGCATTTAGTTTTCACTTTTCTTTGATGCACCATGCTGGTAAGAGATAGTCCATGGTTTATTTATAGAATGCTCATTGCACTTCACTTAAATCTTTTGAGTATGGCTTTATACAATGCTTCATGTGCTTCACTTATATCTTTTGAAGTTTGGATTGCCTGTTTCCCTACAAATAGAAAACCGCCATTTGTAGAATGCTCTTTTGCTTCACTTATATTTGTTAGAGCATGGGCATATCTTTTGTAGAAAAAACTAAACTCTCTTGCTTCACTTATATCTATTTAGAGAGATGACAGGAATTGGTCATTCACATGGTTAGTCATAAAATCCTACATAAAACTTGTAGATCACTGAATATGATATGTTTGATTCCTTGCAATAGTTTTGCGATATAAAGATGGTGATATTAGTGTCATGCTAGTGGGTAGTTGTGGATTTAAGAAATACTTGTGTTGAGGTTTTCAAGTCCCTTAGCATGAACTTATGGTAACCGTTATGTAACGAAGTTGGAGCATGAGGTATTTATTGATTGTCTTCCTTATGAGTGGCGGTTGGGGACGAGCGATGGTCTTTTCCTACCAATCTATCCCCCTAGGAGCATGAGCATAGTACTTTGTTTCAATGACTAATAGATTTTTGCAATAAGTATGTGAGTTCTTTATGACTAATGTTGAGTCCATGGATTATATGCACTCTCACCCTTCCATCATTGCTAGCCTCTTCGGTAGAGTGCGATGGGATCCAATCTATTATTTATCCCGAAATTTCAAGCCATATTAAATCTAACTAGATCATGATGGCGCGCGTTGCCGTGCCCGTCTATTTCTACAGTTGGCCGGTATAAAGTATTGTAAATGTATGGAGACACATAAATATGTAAAGGTGCAAAACATTCAAATTAATTAGCAAAAACTAATCCATATGTTGGTCAATAATTGATAATTGGCGCAAATCAAAGTACGTATTGTGATGCATGTGTGTCTCATTGAAAGAATGCTAGAAATATGTGAGAATATAAGAATTTGGACAGTCCAGATATTTAATAAAATATGAATTGTTAACACTACACTTGGATACCAAATTCAGATATAGAAATCAGACAGCAAAAGACAAATTATAACAATAGTAATTTTGAAGAGGGACATTAAGCATATGGAGATGCATCTCCTAGTTGTAGGAATGGAATTAATTTTTAATAGTCAAGTGTGATGAATACATGAAAAGATATACCGTGAAAATTGGATGTCATTCTTCTCGATATCAACTCGCTAGGAGGATCTTACAAAGAAAAAGTTTTATGTACCTTGCTTCCCTTTGAATCTTTGTGTAGTCTACCAGCAAATCATCTCCAATCGCAGATTATGCATTAGTTAGTGGATTTAATGTGCAAACAATGCCATTCATTCTCAACATAGATTGCTCAACTTCGGATGATATTACCACCAAGATTAATATATTAATGTCTCAAACCGGGCACATGTACTTACAAACAGTACTGAGGTTAATGAATGGGCACAACTTATCTATACTCACACAAATGCTTCTTTTAGAGTCCTTGGGAAGAGAATATACAAAAAGAATAATGGAACAGAACAAACTATTCTTTTGTTACTGTGTCTCCTCGTTAGAAGGAAAGGTTTCAGATATGTATCAATGAGATGAGTAATTATACAACTAAGATTCATGAAATAAAAAATCTAAAAAAATATGAGATTGCACGTTTTCAGAGATATCTAGCTCAGTTTAACATGGTAGACAAATTCATTGCAATTAGTTCATAGAATGTTCAACTATATCTCTTGGTCAAGAAAAGCAACCTAACTTGATGTTTTGAAGCTCTCAATTATTGGACATTGTCATTAGTGAATAATAACACAAAAAATTACAAAGTGAAAGTCAGCACAGCCAATAGGAAAAAAGTCATGTGCTCATCTCCATACGTGTACCTGTATGCTGAACAATCTAATAACAATGATTTCTGGTTTTTCTTCAGAGGATGTGCCACTCCTGATCAAGAAAACATTGATTTTGGTGGTGCATAAGTTATCTCACCTTAGAGAATATGTGTTGCTAATAGGTCTAAAAATAAATAGATGCTTTTCCTCTCCCTCCATGGAGTTGCAGCACCTTCATGAAACATCAAGGAAGGCCTACAACACCAGCAGTAGCAGGCTAGCAGCTACATACGGTGCAAATTTCACTTCAATGCTACCAGTATACATTCCAAAAGGCCAGTGGATAAAGAAAATGTGGAAAATATGCAATCAATTCTTAATGTTTAGATCTGTAAATATGAGTGGCCCCAAAGCTATGATCAAAGCAGCTTGAGGAACATGTGTCAGGCAGAACACTGAATATGTTGCATATATCAGACCAAGCACATGGCAGAATACCTCATCGATGCAGCGCCCAACCCTTGGCGCTAGGAGAATGGCTTAGGAGTCAGGCTCCTTGATGCTGCCGCTTGAGGAGAAGCCACTGTCCATCTCACTGGCATAGCCGCTTCTTCTAGGGCAGGCCGGCGAGGTGTCGGGTTCTCGTTCTACTTGGCAAAGAGCAGCGTAGGTACAATATGTGATTATTTTGGAAGTAAAATCCTATAGCGTAAATGTGATTATTTTGGGTGTAATGACTTGAATCATTTCATGGGTGCAAATGATACTTCTCCCTCATCTACTTTAGTTTCTTACTCCACTTTCTTTCTGATTGTACATCTAAGGTGAACGCAAATCATATTGTTGATCTAAAAAAACACAAATCAGATTATTTTTATTTTAAGAAATGCTATGAATAAACAGAGGAGGGAAGCATCCATCCTCATGGTTACTACTCTATAGGCAGCGAGAGGCTGCTGCTGGTTCTGAGAGCTGCCCGACTCGTGTTAATGCTTCAGTGCTTCTCATCACGCCTTATGGCCTTCTGCTCGAGGAGTCTAGTTAGGCCTCGAGCTGGACGATGTCGAGGCGTGTCAACTTAGTCGGGAACTCGAAATAGCCTGCACCTCCAACAAGGATGAGTTACGACCTCTGCGAATTATCCCTACCATCTGTTCCAGATGTAAAATAAATGAGCATACCTTGGAAAAAAAGGATTTCACATCTGAGAAGGAGGATCACCAAGAATGAAACAATCCTAAGCCAGTTCACCCTACAAGCGAGGAAGAGGAGGTTAGACGGGCTGCGGGCGGCGTATGAGGGTGCCCGTGGCCGTCGTGCAGCGCGTGGCTAAAGGAAAAGGATGGTAGACTTATCTCTACCTATGCGATCCCCTATGGTGCAATCCGACCGTCCAGGTAAGATCGACCGTGAAACTGCAGGTTAGAAGGAGAAGGCCTGCAGGTAGTTCTGCGGAGTAGCAGCCCTTTTTACATAGGCCCGACCAGCCCTTCCGGGCTCACACAAGTGAAAGAGGGCCAATGAACTGTTGCGCAACGATGGAAAGATCTTGTTCGTTCGTAAGAGGATCCAATGGCTGACGTTCTATATTCGCTGAGAGGGCTCGTTGGTGGCTCTGTTATACTGTTTCTTAATTTCAAAATAAATTTATATTAGTTAAACTTCAATGAAATTATGCATGCAACAATTAATAAAATTAATATTTTAAAATTCCAAAAAATACAATGCGGGAGCTTCCCGCCCTGTGACGAGGTTCCATCAAAAAATCCAAAAAATAATAAATTTGAAACTAATTACCTGTTCGAAGCGTTTTTTAATATTTACAACACATTTTTATAATTACACCCCATTTATTATTTTTAAAGCAAATTTTCTTGGCAAGCCTAATGCATCCCTCGTAGGAAAGATTTGCAGCCCAGCAGGCCGAAGAATAACAAGTTGGCCTGGGTTGGTTATTCCTCAAAAAAGTATAGTTGGGCAATCATTTTCACCTTGAAAAATTAATATCTGCACAATAGCCTGGCCTAGACAGGCCACAGCCTGTCCAGTTGATACTGCTCCTCTGAACAACAACAAAACATCAGTAAAAAAATCTGCTCACCCCTCAAAAAACCAATACTGCTCGAGCTGCTAGGTCTCAGCTGTCCCCTCCACTTATTCCAGCACCCATCCACTTTGTCTTCCTCCAGAAAAAATCATCCCATAGCTCAAACCCGTGTTCTTGCCCATTTTGCTGCCATTTTCGTCTCCTTGCTCAAATCTCCATTCGCAAAACTGCTTTAGGAGATTGTTCTTCGGTATGTGACTCCTCTAATGGTCCAACTAGTTTTTGTTCTAGTGCTTTATTTATTGCAAATTTTTGCTGCTGTGGTGAGCTTGTTCTTGAGCTTGCATGTCAAATTTATATGGTCCAAAGTAGTTTTGATGCATGATATAGCCTCTAGGCACTTGTAGGAGTAGTTGCTATCAATCTTCTTGAGTTTGGTTCACTTCTATTTTGAGTCACTAAAAAATTCAGAAATTTTCAGAGGAAGAAAATGATGAGTAGATTGTTGAGAGGCTCTTCGAGCCGGGGTTCGAAGGAAAAAGAAATTTAGGAGAAGGAGAAGCCCAAGTACAACCTTCCTCGCACCACGGAGATTCGGCCGTGTGAATGGCCATGTGATGCATTCTTGGAGGCGGCCGGAATTTATGAGGATTTCTATTATTTGGTTGAGAATGCAGGCATCACCGACTTTCCTCCATGACCAGTGTGATCAGTACCTCCTACTCACCAATACTTTCGTGCAAAATCTTCATTTTCATGCTAGGAGATCACCACCCATGGTAGATTTTTACTTATATGATGAGTATAAGGAAATGACGCTTTATGATTTTTGTGAGGTTTGCAGATTACCTTTTGAGGGCAGCGTCGAGGAACCACATCCTAGAGATGTGGAAGATTTTATTGATACAGTTACTGTAGGGGAAAGGAGAAAGGTTTTGGAAGCGAGAGTGTCTAGTTTACATTTTTCCGTGTTGCACTACTACTCATTATTTGCTAGGAGATGTTTAATTGGTCTCGGGGACAGTGGAGGCCTTAGTGCTCCTGATCTCACCATTTTGAGCCATGCTTTACTTCGTGATAGAACTTTTAGTTTAGGCGCTATGGTTGCTAGAAGGTTGAGTTTAAACTGTACAAAAGGCCCTATCTTTGAAGGTATTTCTGCTTCCCACCTTTCCAGACGCCTTGAGATACCTATTAGGCATGATGAGAAAGAGGAGATGGTGCTGCCCACTATTTACCTAGACTATAACAGTATGGTAGCACATGATTTTATTCGCTATAATAAGGAAAAGAGACTCATTTATAACTTGGTATTTAGTGAAAAGAGTTGTTAGATTATTACCTTGCCTGCACCTTCTTTGTTTAATATTCATTCAGGCACATACCTCATCATGCCCGAGGTCATTTATGCATACTGGGAGCGGACGTGATCCCCAGTTCCTGAGCCAGCGCCATCACCTGATCCATATCAGGAGTCTATTTATCAGTGGGAGCCACATGAGCTCGCTAACCAGTGGAACCCCCAGGATCCTCCTCAGTACACTGGAGAGGGCTACTTTGATTTGTGGGCTTAGACCAACTTAGGTCAAAAGCCTAAGCTTGGGGGAGTACGTATTTCTCACTGACATTACATTCATGTTCACACATTCATTCTAGTTGTCGGTGTTCATACTTTTTCGTTGTATTATCCATGTTAGTTTATTTTCTTTTTCTCACTTTCTTCTTGTGTGTTTGAAAAACTTTAAGAAATAACAAAAAAATTAGTTGTTGTTTGCTACCTCTTGAGCATGCGTTGGTTTTCCCTTGAAGAGGAAAGGGTGATGCAGCAAAGTAGCGTGAGTATTTCCCTCAGTTTTTGAGAACCAAGGTATCAATCCAGTAGGAGACTACACACAAGTCCCTCGTACCTACACAAACAATCAAGAACCTTGCAACCAACGCGATAAAGGGGTTGTCAGTCCCTTCATGACCACTTGCAAAAGTGAGATATGATAAAGATAATAAGATAAATATTTTTGGTATTTTTGTTGTATAGATTGAAAAGTAAAGATTGAAAAATAAACGGCGACAGAAATAGCACGTTGGCGGGAGATTAATATGATGGAAAATAGACCCGGGGGCCATAGGTTTCACTAGTGGCTTCTCTAGAGATAGCATAATCTATGGTGGGTGAACAAATTACTGTCGAGCAATTGATAGAAAAGCGCGTAGTTATGAGAATATCTAGGCATGATCATGTATATAGGCATCACGTCCGTGACAAGTAGACCGGAACGATTCTGCATCTACTACTATTACTCCACACATCAACCGCTATCCAGCATGCATCTAGAGTATTAAGTTCATAAGAACAGAGTAACGCATTAGGCAAGATGACATGATGTAGAGGGATAAACTCAAGCAATATGATATAAACCCCATCTTTTTATCCTCGATGGCAACAATACAATATGTGTCTTGTTGCCCCTGCTGTCACTAGGAATGGACACCGCAAGATTGAACCCAAAGCTAAGCATTTTTCTCATTGCAAGAAAGATAATCTAGTAGGCCAAACCAAACTGATAATTCGAAGACACTTGCAAAGATATTAAATCATGCATATAAGAATACAGAGAAGAATCAAATATTGTTCATAGATAATCTTGATCATAAACCCACAATTCATCGGATCTCGACAAACACACCGCAAAAAGAATTACATCGAATAGATCTCCAAGAGAATCGAGGAGATATTTGTATTGAGATCCAAAGAGAGAGAAGAAGCCATCTAGCTAATAACTATGGACCCGAAGGTCTATGGTAAACTACTCACACATCATCGGAGAGGCTATGGTGTTGATGTAGAAGCCCTCCGTGATAGATTCCCCCTCCGGCGGAGCGCCAGAAAAGGCCCCAAGATAGGATCTCACTGGTACAGAAGGTTGCGGCGGTGGAAATAGGGTTTCGTGGTGCTCCTGGATGTTTTCAGGGTATATGAGTATATTTAGGCGAAAGAAGTAGGTCGGTGGATCCATGAGGGTGGGGGGCGCGCCTACCCCCGGGCGCGCCTCCCTACCTCGTGGCCGCCTCGTTGCTTCCTTGACGTCCAGTCCAAGTCTCCTGGATTGCGTTTTTTCCAAAAACGATCCTCGCGAAGGTTTCATTCCGTTTGATATTCCTTTTCTGCCAAACACTGGAATATGCAAAAAAAACAACAATTTGCACTGGGCCTTCGGTTAATAGGTTAGTCCCAAAAATAATATAAAAGTGCATAATAAAACCCATTAAACATTAAAAACAGATAATATAATAGCATGGAACAATAAAAAATTATAGATATGTTGGAGACGTATCAAGCATCCACAAGCTTAATTCCTGCTCGTCCTCGAGTAGGTAAATGATAAAAACATAATTTTTGATGTGGAATGCTACCTAGCATAATTTTCAATGTAATTTTCTTTATTGTGGCATGAATGTTCAAATCTGAAAGATTCAAGACAAAAGTTTAATATGGACATAAAAATAATAATACTTCAAGCATACTAACAAAGCAATCATGTCTTCTCAAAATAACATAGCCAAAGAAAGTTATCCCTACAAAATCATATAGTCTGGCTATGCTCTATATTCATCACACAAAGTATTTAAATCATGCACAACCCCGATGACAAGCCAACAATTGTTTCATACTTTTGGTGTTCTCAAACTTTTTAAATTTTCACGCAATACATGAGCGTGAGCCATGGACATAGCACTATATGTGGAATAGAATGGTGGTTGTGGAGAAGACAAAAAAAAGGAGAAGATAGTCTCACATCAACTAGGCGTATCAACGGGCCATGGAGATGCCCATCAATAGATATCAATGTGAGTGAGTCGGGATTGCCATGCAACGGATGCACTAGAGCTATAAGTGTATGAAAGCTCAACAAAAGAAACAAAGTGGGTGTGCATCCAACTCGCTTGCTCATGAAGACCTAGGGCATTTTGAGGAAGCCCATCATTGGAATATACAAGCCAAGTTCTATAATTTAAAATTCCCACCCGCAGACTAAGGCATAGCCTAGTGGTGGGAAGGGGCTGATGCCTTCCCACCCACCCAGGTTCAAGGCATGGTACTTGCAATTTGGGTTTGTTGCACCAGGGGGTTCCCTTACAGTCTTTCAGTCAAAAAAAGTAAAATTCCCACTAGTAAATGAAAGTGACAACATAGGAGACTCTCTATCATGAAGATCACGGTGCTACTTTGAAGTACAAGTGTGGTAAAAGGATAGTAACATTGTCCCTTCTCTCTTTTCTCTCAATTTTTTGGGCCTTTTTCTCTCTTTTTTATGGCCTCTTTTTTTCTTTTTTTTTCTTTTCATCTGGAGTCTCATCCCGACTTGTGGGGGAATCATAGTCTCCATCATCCTTTCCTCACTTGGGACAATGCTCTAATAATGATGATCATCAAACTTCTATTTACTTACAACTCGAGAATTACAACTCAATACTTAGAACAAAATATGACTCTATGTGAGTGCCTCCGGCGGTGTACCGGGATATGCAATGAATAAAGAGTGACATGCATGAAAGAATTATAAAGGTGGCTTTGCCACAAATACAATGTCAACTACATGATCATGCAAAGCAATATGACAATGATGGAGCGTGTCATAATAAACGGAACGGTGGTAAGTTGCATGGCAATATATCTCGGAATGGATATGGAAATGCCATAATAGGTAAGTATGGTGGCTGTTTTGAGGAAGGTATATGGTGGGTGTATGATACCAGCGAAAGGTGTGCGGTATTAGAGAGGCTAGCAATGGTGGAAGGGTGAGAGTGCGTATAATCCATGGACTCAACATTTGTCATAAAGAACTCACATACTTACTGCAAAAATCTATTAGTTATCAAAACGAAGTACTACGTGCATGCTCCTAGGGGGATAGATTTGTAGGAAAAGACCATCGCTCGTCCCCGACCGCCACTCATAAGGAAGACAATCAATAAATAAATCATGCTCCGACTTCATCATATAACGGTTCACCATACGTGCATGCTACGGGAATCACAAACTTTAGAACAAGTATTTCTCAAATTCACAACTACTCAACTAGCATGACTCTAATATCACCATCTTCATATCTCAAAACAATCATAAAGAATCAAACTTCTCATAGTATTCAATGCACTTTATATGACAATTTTTATTATACCCATCTTGGATGCTCATCATATTAGGACTAATTTTATAGCAAAAGCAAATTACCATGATGTTCTAATAGAATCTCAAAATAATATAAGTGAAGCATGAGAGATCAATAATTTCTATAAAATAAAACCACCACCGTGCTCTAAAAGATATAAGTGAAGCACTAGAGCGAAATTATATAGCTCAAAAGATATAAGTGAAGCACATAGAGTATTCTAATAAATTCCGATTCATGTGTGTCTCTCCAAAAGGTGTGTACAGCAAGGATGATTGTGGTAAACTAAAAATCAAAGACTCAAATCATACAAGACGCTCCAAGCAAAACACATATCATGTGGTGAATAAAAATATAGCCTCAAGTAAAGTTACCTATAGACGAAGACGAAAGAGGGGAAGCCTTCCGGGGCATCCCCAAGCTTAGGCTTTTGGTTGTCCTTGGATTTTACCTTGGGGTGCCTTGGGCATCCCCAAGCTTAGGCTCTTGCCACTCCTTGTTCCAAAATCCATCAAATCTTTACCCAAAAACTTGAAAACTTCACAACACAAAACTCAACAGAAAATCTCATGAGCTCCGTTAGTATAAGAAAACAAATCACCAGTTTAAGGTACTGAAATGAACTCATTCTTTATTTATATTGGTGTTAAACCTACTGTGTTCCAACTTCTCTATGGTTCATACCCCCCGATACTAGCCATAGATTCATCAAAATAAGCAAACAACACACGAAAAACAGAATCTGTCAAAAACAGAACAGTCTGTAGCAACCAGATTTGTTCGAATACTTATGCAACTCCAAAAATTATGAAAAACTAGGACACCTGTATAATTTGTATATTGATCTACTGCAAAAATAATTAGCAATTTATCACGTTCTGGTGAATTTTAACAATTATTTTCGTGAGTGCAAAGTTTTTGTCTTTTTCAGTAACAGTACCAGCGACCCTGGCACCTCCAAAGCCAGAGATGGCAATGCAGACCACGACGCAACAAACACAAGCGTCAAACAAACAATGAAGATACCGAAGACACGGCGGTCAACGCCGGATTCAGCGGTTCCAAACGCGATCAGCGGAAGAAGCCATTCATAGGAAATAGGGACGGACCATCGAATTTAGAAAAAATACTCGACCGGCCTTGCCAGATCCATGGTACCCCGGATAAGCCTGCAGACCACTCCAACAGAAATTGTTGGGTCTTCAAACAGGCCGGTAAGTTAAATATCGAACATAAGGGGAAGGAGCCACGTAGTGAGGACAATGATGAGCCCCGCCCACCGAACACGGGGAGCGCAGAAGAAATTTCCCCCCAAGGTAAAAACAGTGAATATGATCTACGTCACTCATATCCCCAAGCGGGAGCGCAAGCGCGCACTAAGGGACGTCTTCGCCATAGAGCCAGCCGCCCCAAAATTCAACCCGTGGTCGGCTTGTCTGATCACCTTCGATCGCAGGGACCACCCGACCAGTATCCGTCATGGAGGTTCGGCAGCCTTCATTCTCGATCCAATCATTGAGGGATTACATCTCGCACGAGTACTCATGGACGGCGGCAGCAGTATTAACTTGCTTTATCAGGATACTGTCCGCAAAATGGGTATCGATCCGTCAAGGATCAAGCCTACTAAAACCACCTTTAAAGGAGTAATACCCACTGTGGAGGCCTGCTGCGCAGGTTCAATAACGCTGGAAGTAGTCTTCGGTTCACCGGATAATTTCCAAAGTGAAGACTTGATCTTCGACATCGTCCCATTCTGCAGTGGTTATCATGCACTGCTCGGACGAACCTCTTTCGCCCGTTTCAATGCAATCCCGCACTATGCTTATCTAAATCTCAAGATGCCTGGACCACACGGTGTTATAACAGTCAATGGAAACATGGAACGCTCCCCTCGTACTGAGGAGCATACCGCGGCTCTCGCAGCCGAGGTACAAAGCGGCTTTATCAAGCCGAATACTTCATCGGCCATCAAGCCCCCGGACACTGCTAAGCGCGTTCGGCCTACTCTTCAGAACGACAGCTTGGTAAATCTAGAGTTGGACTAGCAGTTACGCCTCCGTCAATGGCCCCACCTAACCGCGACATATGTATCGCCTGTGCACAACTATGCAGTTGAAATACCTTGGGTAACGACAGAGGCACACCATGGACAAGGTTCATCATGCAGCTCGACCCTATTCAGACCTTACCCCCCCTTTTTCTTTCTTCATATTCGTCAAAACCTAGTTACTTCATGATCGTACAGGGGCTCTTTGCCAGGCCCCTTTTACATAAGCAATCGTCGGTTGTTCCTCTCAAAGGATCCTCCTACAAGGCGAAAAGCGGCGCAGACGTGCGGTAGGGTGTCCAAAGGATCTTCAAGACCACCTGTTCTTTTTTAGGACCCGTATACAGCTTTCCCTTGTTTACAAATTCTCGGCATGTAAAATAGCCTTGATGCTTATGGCATTCACTGTAAGAGCATGTTTTGACGTATCAAATCAGACTATAATCGAAACGGTTTTGTCCAACCATATTCGGTATTGGTTTATTTCATAATCTGTATTCCCTCTTCACGTCAGATTGGCATATACACCTCGGCATGATTTAAAATGCCAGGGGCTCTATTCGGCCATATATATTTTCAAAACACAAAAGTTCGAACACTTTCAAACTATACTTCGGCGTCCCGAATACTGCATTATATGCATCGGCTCCAAATCATGTCTTTGGTCAATAGTTGGGTTGCCCGGCTCCTGTGGTGACTACCTTACATTCTGCTTGCTCGGCTAAGGTAGTAAAGGGAGAACTACTGCGATTGTGTTTCCGGATTCGTCCGGTCAAACGCCTTAGTAGAGAAAGCCGAAAACTGACTGTCATGATGCGGTGAGAGATGGTTAGCAGTTCGTTGACTTAATATAAATCTCTTGTGATTTTTTTCGTCTTATACAAAGGACTGGCCTTTGTACAGTCACGCGTCTAAAGGTTTCCTAGTTGGGATAGCCGCATACGCACCAGGGGCTAATCCTTAGCCCCACCGTTAAACTCCTATGGCTAAGTGAAAGTGATAAAGCCACATAGTCTAATTGCCTGGTTCGCTACGCAGACACCTCCTTTACGGACCAAGACGTTGGGTCAAGAGTGAACATGCGTTATTCCGAACACCCCCATAGTATCTACGTGGGGGTTGAAGCCAATGACTGGCAAACTTTTAGAATAACAAAGTAAGGTCACACAGGAGGAAAGCAATATCAGATAAAGGCACAAATATATTACAAAGCCTTGGTTCATAAAAAAAGTCTGGACAGCCCAGATACATTCACTCAAAAATGATATCCTTCGAGTATTGACCCTCTATTAAACGGGCACCCTCTAGGACATCTTCAAAATACCGCTCGGGCTTGCGGTGGTCCTTGCCTTCGGGTGGGCCCTCAACCGCCACGACGGCGGCCTTCATATTTTCCCAGTGCATCTTGACGCGAGGAAAGGCCATCCGTACACCCTCTATGCATGCCGAGCGCTTCACA
Organism: Aegilops longissima; assembly: GCA_021605205.1. Taxonomy (NCBI): domain Eukaryota; kingdom Viridiplantae; phylum Streptophyta; class Magnoliopsida; order Poales; family Poaceae; genus Aegilops; species Aegilops longissima. The sequence continues at coordinate 351,556,133 of CM038676.1, read as the reverse complement.
GCTTCATTTCAGGGTAGGGCGTCGGCGAGCCGCTTGACCAGGACGAAGTAGCTGCTAGGAATGGGTTCGGCTGGCCATAGCCGGACTATTATGTCCTTCATGGCCAAGCCAGACATCCTATGCAGCTCCACCAGCTGCATCATCTGGTTATTCAACATCACTGGACGCTCCGGCGCCAGGTACTGTGACCAGAAGAGCTTCTCCGTCGTGTTCCCCTCTTGGGCCCGGAAAAACTTCGCAACATCGGCGGCGCTCTTCGGAAGATCTGCAAAGGTGTCTGGATAACTCCATAGTCGAGTGAGTAGGGCATATTTTTTACTGCCGAATTTGCTCTACAAAAGAAAGGGCTTACCAGCCGCTATCTGTTCGGCCTGCTTGATCTCCTCGCTAGCCACCCGGGACTCAGTCCGCGCCTCCTTGGCCTCCTGGAGAGCCTTGGCGAGATCGACCGCTTGGGCCTCTTTCTTCTCCTAAAAGGCCTCGCACTTGCCGGCAGCGTCCTTGAGCTCTTGCTCGACTTCGGTCACCCTCTCCTCATACTGGCAGCGAGCGACCTACTCGGCCTTTAAGTCAGCAGCCGCTTTATCAGTGGTTGCTTTACTCACCGTCGCCTGCTCTTTGGCTTGAGCAAGGGCACCCTTGAGGGTCTTGACCTCGACCGCACTGCCTGCAATCATAATCATAACAAGCGTCTGAGCTTAAACTCTGCATTCGCACATAACTTTGGGCGTATAAACAATTTCCAAAAAAACACACCTTGTGCCTCATGAAACCGCTTGTTAATGCGGTCGATGTCATCATCGGCCAGCTTCAGCTTCCTCTTGAGTTTGGAAACCTAAACGGCCTGGGCGGTCACCGCCAATAGAGAAGCATGTTTATTCAATAGACAAGTACGTCACCACCTACGATTATCAATTGATCCTCTGTTTGGCCTTTTTTCAAAAACCGAACAGAGTCTCAGGGGCTACTATCTATACACAGACATATCTTTTATGACAAGCGGCTAAGAATATTACATCGCATACCTCGAAGCCTGTTAGCAGGCTGGTGAAGGCTTCATTCAACCCGCCCTTGGTGGACTGAATCTTTTCAACCACCGCACCCATCAGGGTGCGGTGCTCCTCCATGATGGCAGCACGTCGAAGTGCTTCCAGCAAAGTGTCCGGCGCCTCCGGATTGATGGAGGTCGCCGATGGAGTCAACGCTCCCCCTCCTTCAAAGGGGATTGCTCGCTCGATTTCGGAGTCGTGTGGGTCTCCGAAATGGTGTTCAGATGGGGGCCGGATTGGTCACGCCCCCCATCGTAAGTCTCCATGGAGGTTGAGCCCCCCATGTTCTCGGCAATCGAGCTGTTACCCTCTGGCGCCGTATTGCCGGCCTCTCTCACCTCCCCGTGGCCCGGAGAAGCTCTTTAGGACAACGCCTTGGTGTCATCCCTGGTGGCTGGCAGAGAGACTCGCGGAGGCGTCTCGCTCTCGGCCATCTCCGGCGCCAGAGAGTTCCCCTCAGATGTTGATGGTTGGGGGTGTCGGCATTCTGGGACCAGGGGTGCCCAGACTTGCCTGCCTGCGGCCTGTGGCATGGCTCCATCGACGGCCCAGTACAGCCCAGCTTCAGCAGCAAGAACTCAAGACCCTCGTGAGGGGCCAAGCCTCGCGAGGCGGAAGACACCAAGGCCTCCCTGGGGGCAGCTTCGCTAGGCTGGCTCCCGAGGAGGGGAGATATCAAGGCAAGGTGCACCTCATGAGGCTCACATGGCGTGAGCCGTGAGGACCAAGGCCAGGAGGGCGCCAGCGGGCGCAGTGTACCAATTTCCTCTTTGGTACTAAGGAGGCAAGCGCAGGCACGAGGTCCCGAGGCATCATGCAAAGGTTTCCATATCGGTGCAACAAGACCAAGACCGCCAGGACAACAGGACGGAGGTCATCGAGGAGCCCACGACAGCGTCACCACTAGAGCTTTTTGCAGGCGAAGACTACTTTTGTCAGGATAGCTTGAACTAGTTGTCTCCCTTCGAATTTGGCCGTTGTGGAATCCCTTCGCGCCTAACATTTGGGAAGAGGAGCAAGGCCACTATAAATAGGACTTAGCCACCACCATAGCGAGGTGATATCGAATCGGGGCCATTCTACCCTGACCTCCTCACCATCTCATCGAGCTCAAGAACACCTCACCTCCTGAGGCTGTTCATCCACTGTACTAGTTCATCCTCAGCCCCTCGAGGCAATCCACCACAAAGCTGGAGTAGGGTGTTACATTGCAAGGTGGCCCGAACCAGGATAAATCCCTGTGTCTCTCGTTCTTTGGGTTCGTCAAGTTAGGCCATGGGATCATTTAGTGAGCAAGCCGGGGAGAGAGTGTTCTTCATGCGCACCCCAGAGTTCAAACCTCTCAAGGGTTTGCGGAACCCATAATCTGCCATTTGGCGCGCCAGGTAGGGGTGCGCCGAAGCCTCTCTTCTGTTGATCGGCTCGTCATCACCCTGCGGCTCCAATGGCCGATGGTTTGAGGGCTCAAGCCGAGCGCTGGGCTGCCTGGCCCGCCCGGGCAGCGTCGTCCGCTCAAGAAGACCTCAACTCTCTGCTCCAGGCAGCACGTACACCGCCCAGCACCGCTGGATGTAGGTGGTGCGGGCCGGGGCCGTCTGCCCTCACACCACGGCGCATGCGCGCCACCACGCGATCTTCAGTCTAGCCTGCAGTGGTGGCACCGCACACCCGGCGGGAGCAGGCGAACATGCGAATCACTCTCATCGTGGCACAGGAGCTGTTGCGGTGCAGGTTGGCGGACAGCAACCGCAACGCATTGCTGGAGCGCGTCGCCAAATTGCTTGACGTTGCTTGCAGGGGTACGGCGCCCTTCTGCTCCTTGCCCACGCCTCAGGTTGTGGCAGTGGCGCGCGCAAGGCCCAGAGGAGCTCGAGCGCCTCTCGGAGCATTGGGGGGACCCCGACGACATCAACATGGTCCCTGGCGTTGCGCGTCCTACCATGACGGCGCCACCTTCAGGAGGAACAAGCGCTGTTGGTCCCCTACGGGGCCGTGCCGGGATACCGTCCGACGACCACCAGGGCCAGGCGTCGCGGCCAGTGGCCCAAGGCGTGGGGCACCCAAGCGATGGCTCCGGCGCGGCGGCCATGGACACTTACGTGCCCCGCATTATAGATCTGGAGTACACGCCAGGAGAAGGCCCCAGCTCGTTCCCCGAGCTAGGATGGGAAGGCGGAATGCCCGGGGCTGGGGTCTTCCACGAGCTGCCCGGAGGCTTCACCGACCCCTTCCGCGAAGACGATAGCGGGGTATAGCCGGTGCCTCGGGAGCATGCTTATGCTAACCTTGGGCTGCAGCTGAACTAGGTCGCAGCGGCGTCAAGGCCCAGTCGGTGGCCCCTCCCGGCGGGGAGTGGCGCCTTTGGGGCTGCGCAGAGGGGTCGAGGCGGGGCCTCCCTGCGCAGCGCGGAACAAGGTGTTGCACGGAGGTAGGTCCTCTGCCGAGGGAGGCGCCGGCGAGCCCTTTCCCCCTGGCAGAGGGCCCGTGGTCGCCGAGGGCGCCGCCAGCATCCCTCTTGCCCCTTGGTCTCGTCCTGGTTTCCGGATGCCCCAATGGTGGTCGGTGGTGGCGCAGGGCGGGGCCCTCACCTGGTGATATGATGCAAGGCTCGCGCCTGTGAAGGTCTCCGCTCGTGACACTCTCACGTAATAATAAGTGGGTCTATACATGCCCCGGAGTCTCTAGAGCGCTGCACCTCAGCCTCGGGGGCTCCCGCCCACGTCCAAGTGGAAGCACCATGCTCTGCGCTGGCCATCGACACTGTCCACCAATGACTATGCTCACTTCCAGTGAAAGCACTTAGCTCCGCGCTGGTGGGAAGACAAGAAGACTAGCTAGGTTCCGGACGCGGCCATTTGCTTTTGTCCCCTTTTCTGTAACTCGATTCGCCGCCTTTTTGGATTGAGACTTGAAGTTCTTTTTGTCATCTAAAGTTGGGGGGAGTGTTTCTCTGGTTCCTGCCGGTTTTATTGCGTTTTGGTCGTTTGCCTTTTTTAAGGCTCGCACCCCCCCGACCCTCCGGCTCAGGGGCTGGTCGGCAGACTGCGCCAGGCGTGTCTGGACAACCTGGGCAGGACCCCCTCGGGGCAAGAGTGTACACGCCGCAAGATTGCCGCGTAAGCATCCTGCCACGGTCTGCAGGACGCTCCTAGCGTGGCACTCTCGGACGGATCCGCTGGCTCCTCAGGAGGCCCAGAGCACGCGAGCTCTTGAGGGCTCGCCTCGGGAGAAAGGCACGCCAAAAACCTCAGAACCCACTCAAGGCCCGCTAGGATCGATATAAGTCATAGCAACAACCCTGCTCAGGGGCTCACAAGCTCACAAAAGCGCGTTTCAGGTCCGGCTTTAAAATAGAGAGAGACATAACATTAATTTACATACACGAGGGGCTCCCCCTCCAAAATGCTTTCACGCCCTGCAGGGCCGTATTCATGTCTTTGCGTGCAGGTTCAAGCGAAGGAATGTAGGCTTAACTAGACGTGCTGCTCGCAGCATCACCCTGGTCGCTCTTGTACGCGCTTCTGGCGCTATCGCTAGCATCATCCTCGTCCTCGTCGACCATGCCATCTTCGTCCGCCACGACCACCACCGCATCGTCCTCGGTGGCGAATGCCCTGACCAAAGCATCCACGTGATTGTCCACCCAGTGCGGTAGGTTGTCTCGGATAGCCCCAGGAACTGGGGCTATGGCGGCGTCAAAGTCGAAGTGGGGGTCGAGGTTCTGAAGATGACTGAAGATGCGTGAGAACGCACGCCCAAGGAGGCCCCGATTCCTCTCCTCAACAAGCTCGCGAGCCCTCACGGCCCGGTCCTCCAGGCGCACCACAACTTCGGTAAAGAACCGGAGGTGGCTGGCGTAATCTTCCACGCGAGGATGAGGGACGCTCTCCTCGCAGATGACGCCCAGTGCTCGGTTGGCCCTCACCCTGAGGGCCTGGAGCATGGGGGCGTGCTCGCGCTGCAGTGTCTGCCGACGAAACGCCTCCTCCATGTTCTGCTTCGCGAGGGACGCGGCATCATCAATCTGCTGTTGGAGCAAGAGCAAGTCAGCACGCGCGGAGGCCAGGTCAGCCTGGGCAGAGGTCTGGGCAGCTGCAGCAGCCCTCTCGTGCTGCTCCGCCTCGTTCAGCCTTGTCCTGAGGGCAGTGGTCCTGCCCTCAACTTTGGCCTCCAGGAACTTCAACTTCGGTTCGTACTCATTGGCGAGATCTGCATGAGCCTTCGCCGCCCTCCGATCGGCCTCCTCCTGACCTTGGCTTTGTGTGTGGTGACGGCATCCTTAGCCTTGGCCACATGGCGCTCCCTCGTCTCCAGTCGCTCAAGATCGAGGCTGCGCTCCGAGGCCTCCAACATCAGTGCCTCCTCATGCCTCTGGATCTCCTTCTCTTCGGAAGGCGCCCCCCTCATTGACGCCAAGACGGCCCTGCGCGCCTCGACCTGCTGCTCGAGGGTAGCATTCAAGGCCTGGAGCTCCCGTTTGCGCTCCTCGGTGACCTCGCGGCGGCGATCAGCCTCCCTGGCCTCCTCCAAGGCCCGGGCGCTAGCGTCGCGTGAGGTCGCAAGGGATTCCTCGGCCTTCGCACTGGCGCGCTCATGCTGAAGACGCCCGAAGTTGATGGCCACCTTCAACTGATGCCACTCGTCCGCCAGCCGAAGGCCCTCTGTCTCAAGGCTAGCATCAACATCGACAAGTTCTTCCTCGAGCCGGCTCAGCGCACCCATCGCCTCCCATAAGAGCTCGTGGCGGACAGCACCACGCCCACGCGCGAGCTCAAACGCGCGGTCTGGTCCGTCCTCCGCACTGGGAATCATCGGGGAAGCTTGAGGTGGCTTGCCTGCTCCTAGCAGGGGGCTGGAGGCTGGTGCCTTCCCCGCCGCCTTTCAGGCCTCAACAGAGGCGCTGCAGGGCGAGGCCTCACAGCTTGAAGACGAAGCCAGGGCTGGGGTCACCCAGCTGCGGACGATGACCAATGGAGGAGCCCTTGGCACGCCTTCAGCACCCCAGACAGGACCGTGAAGGAGGGACGACAAGAATGCAGGATCAAGACCCCCCCCCCCCATCGGTGCATCCTCGTCAGGAATGGGCCCTGAGCCGCGTGTAGCGGGCCGACGAGGAAAGCTCAGGATCAGTGGCGAGCCAGTGACAGGCGAAGGCCGCTCCTCAGGAGATCTCGCCGCTCCAACCGAAGGGATCTTGAGGGGCCATGGTCAGAAAAGGATACAACACTCAGGAATCGCAAAGAGGATGTACTTACTCATCTACAACTATGTACTTCCTTTGCTTCAACGACCGATAGGCATTACCACTGCAGCTTGGAGAACACTTCCTCTTGCGGAGTGCTTCGAAGTTCAGGCGGAGCTGACCGAAGCCCGAAGCGCGACCGTTTGCACCCAAGGCATTTGTTGGGGCCTCAGGGGTGGTGACCTCGGGAGCATCAGGTCGCGGCGGTTCCTCAGCCCCCGCCTCAGGACTGCCAGCCTGAGCCTCGGAGGCTTCCGCCTCAAGAGCCTCGGACCACACCAGTCTTCCGACTATCTCACCAGGGCGGCTCGCCCGAGCCTCAGGAGCGGTGACCTTGGGGGCTTGGTCCGACGTCGCTCCTTCAGCTGCCACCTTGCTCGTGTCCTACGACACGCGCCCCCTGCATCCACCCCCGGGGCGCGCGCCGTGTTGACGGCAGGCAGAGGAACCACAAGGGCGGGGTTCTCGCGTGACCCTTCGAGTCCGGACGGGCGCAACCCCCATTCATCGAAAAGGGGCATCTGCCTCATGATTCCACCTTGTTCAAGCAGGAGTACAAGAGGCAACCCTCCTCCGGCAAATCAGCTAGCTCCGGGTGGCCTGTCAGGAGCTCGTACACCATCCGCAACGCCTCGGAGGGAAGTGCTGGCACATGAAGCCTCATGGGGTCCCTGTAGCCGTAGAAGGTCCAAATCGGCTGAGAGTGACGCTGAAGCGGAGCAATGTGGCACCAGACGAACTCCTTCACCACCATGGACGCCATCACCCCGAGATCCTTCAGCCTGGCCAGCCGGCACCAAACATGGGAAAGCCGATGGTCGACAAGCCCCGCATGCCCCCAACCAGAGCTAGGAGCGGCTGGTGCCCATGGAAGCAAGAGCATGGGGCAGAGCATGCCGATGTCAACAAACACCCACCGCTTCCGAAACCCGCTTACAGCCGGTGAAAGCTCGAGGTCGATTCCTGAGTCGGCCGTTGCCGCTACGGCCTGGAAGGTCACGCACCCCGAACACTGGCGGCCGTCGGTCAGGTGAAGAGAGAAGAAATGGCGAAACAAGGCCACAGAAGGGGAAATGCCCACCATGGCCTCGCAGACAAAGGCGAAGATAGCAAGGAGGATGATGGATTGGGGATCTAGATGCGACGCATGGATTTGATAATGCGAGAGCACGACGTTGAAGAAGGCAAAAAGGGGGAATCAGGCCGGCCCAGAAGGCATGAAGATGGATTGGGATCTCAGTGGGCGTCATATCAACCGAGGCGCAGGAAGCAGGCCAAGCCACAGTCGCTCCCCATTCATTGGAATCGGAGGCAAGCGCTGGTCGAACCTTGCCCAGCCCTTCTAGATTGATTACCACCGACCGCTCGATGGCGGGCTCGAAGGCCGGCGGTGATTCCGCCGAGGCACTGGTTTTCCCCCTTCCCTTCTTCGGGTGCGGCGCCATGGTGACTGGGAGAACCGGTGCCGGTGTCAGACCTGGGAAGGAAGCCTCTGTTTCTCTGGAAGGCGAAGGAGCCAGGTGAGCACGCAGCAAGACAACAAGGGCAGAGCTGCGTTGGCAATGGCGACCGCCAGGCTGGTGAATATCAAGGCTGCATGGGGAAGTGGGGGCGCCCATGTCCCATCAATCGCCACGCGTCAACTGAGGCCGCAGGCGGTTGGGGCCCACGGCGCTCCGCACTTGCCCTTTGGCTTCGCCTCAAAGCCAAGTTCGAGCGCGCCTTGGGCTCGGGGGCTACTGTCGGCGTTCTGGGACCGGGGGTGCCCAGACTTGCATGCGTGCGGCCCGTAGCGTGGCTCCATCGACGGCTCGGTACAGCCCAGCTTCAGTAGGAAGAACTCAAGACCCTCGCGAGGGGCCAAGCTTCGCGAGGCGGACGACACCAAGGCCTCCCTGGGGGCAGCCTCGCTAGGCTGGCTCCCGAGTTGCGGAGATATCAAGACAAGGTGCACCTCGTGTTACGCCCTCGATGCGGCTATATCTCCCACGTGCCGAAGCACGACTTAGAGGCATAACCGCATTGAAAGCAATGTCGCAAGTGAGGTAATCTTCACACAAGCCATGTAATACATAAGGGAAAGAGATACATAGTTGGCTTACAGTCGCCACTTCACACAATACATAAATAAACATCCATCATCCAGATTACACTCAAGGTCCGACTACGGAACCAAAATAAAAGAAGACTACCCCAAATGCTACACAGATCCCCGATCGTCCCAACTGGCTCCACCATGATCATCGGGAAAAGACACATAGTAACGACCACGTTCCTCGTCGAACTCCCACTTGAGCTCGGTTCGCCACCAGACCGCATCGCGGCACTGCAACTGTTTTGGTAGAATCTGTGAGTCACGGGGACTCAGCAATCTCACACCCGCGAGATCAAGACTATTTAAGCTTATAGGAAGGACAGAGTTGTGAGGTGGAGCTGCAGCAAGCGACTAGCATATATGGTGGCTACGTTCGCAAAAGAGAGCGAGAAGAGAAGCAAGGCACGGTCGTGAAGCTAGTAGCGATCAAGAAGTGATCTTGAACTACTTACGTCAAGCATAACTCCAACACCGTGTTCACTTCCCGGACTCCACCGAGAAGAGACCATCACGGTTACACACGCGGTTGATGTGTTTTAATCAAGATCAACTTCGGGTTTTCTACAACCGGACATTAACAAATTCCCATCTGCCTCATAACCGCGGGCACGGCTTTCGAAAGATAATACCCTGCAGGGGTGTCCCAACTTAGCCCATTATAAGCTCTCACGGTCAACGAAGGATATTCCTTCTACCGGGAAGACCCGATCAGTCTCGAAATACCGGACTACAAGACATTTCGACGGCAATAAAACAAGACCAGCAAGACCACCCGACTGTGCCGACAAATCCCGATAGGAGCTGCACATATCTCGTTCTCAGGGCACATCGGATAAGCTAAGCGTACAGGTACCGACGTAATCCAAGTTGCCAAGGAATGGTCCCAAGACGGTGCTCTAGTTTGGACCAACACTCAAGGAGCACCGGCACAGGGGGTAAACAAAGATGACCCTCGGGCTCGCGAAAACCCGGGAAAGGCTTAGGTGGCAAATGGTAAAACCAATGTTGGGCCTTCTTTGGAGGAGTCTTATTCAAAGCGAACTGTCAAGGGGTCCCATAAATCACCCAACCGTAAGGAACGCTAAATCAAGGAACATAACACCGGTATGACGGAAACTAGGGTGGCAAGAGTGGAACAAAACACCGTGCATAAGGCGAGTCTTCCACCCTTTAGCAAGTATATAGATGCATTAATTAAACAATAGATATTGTGATATCCCAACAAGTAAACATGTTCCAACAAGGAACAACATCTCCATGTTCCAACAAGGAACAAACTTCATCTTCACCGCAACTAGCAACGCTATAAGAGGGCTGAGCAAAGCAAGAACATAGCCAATCAACGGTTTGCTAGGAAAGGATGGTTAGGGGCTTGACATGGCAATATGGGTGGCATGATATAGCAAGTGATAGGCATCGTAGCATAGGCATAGCAAAAGAGCGAGCATCTAGCAAGCAAAGATAGAAGTGATTTGAGGGTATGGTCATCTTGCGCAAGGTTCTCGAGTTGTCGAAAAGCTTGATCCTCGTAAGCGTTCTCAACAGGTTCCTCGTTCACGTACTCGTCTCCCGGCTCTACCCAAAGCAAGAACACAAGCAAAGGAACCACAATAAATCACGGTGCAATGCACAAGCAACATGATGCAATACATGGCATGATATGCGAGATGTGATATGCAATGCATATGCGTGCTCCGGAAGGAAAATGATGAACCAGGCATCAACTTGGCAAACCAAGTATGCCTCTGGAAAGGTGAGATGATTTTGGTTGAAATTGATATAAAGATCACCGGAATCGGATGCACGGTTTGCAAATGACAAGCAAAACAAGAATGGCACAAATCTGCTATTAACAGCATGATACCACTTAGCAAACAACAAGAAATTAAGCTACTGCACCCAAACGTAACAACAAAGCATATGGAAGTGATCTACTCAAGATGCTTGACAAAATATGAACACTGAGCTACGGCTAAATCACACCATAACAGGTCCAAACAAGCATGGCAAAAGTGCAAAATATATCAGCTTCACAGACTTAGTGAAAATATGAACATGGCGAAAAAACAAAGATCAGAAGCAATGTACAGAGCAAGCAAACTACATGCTACAGGAACTTATAATAGAAAAACAAGGCATGGCATGAATCTACTCAAAGCATAGAATAAAACCTATGGATTCAGTAAGATCCTTCAAGTAAGTTGTCATTGTTGCATGCAATGAAAATTCCTCTCTAAATATGTATGATTTATTAGTGTGGAGAAAATAAGCTTTATACGATCTTGTGATATGGAAGAAATAAAAGTGACGGACTGCATAATAAAGGTCCATATCACAAGTGGCAATATAAAGTGACGTTCTTTTGCATTAAGATTTTGTGCATCCAACCCTAAAAGCACATGACAACCTCTGCTTCCCTCTGCGAAGGGCCTATCTTTAGTTTTGTCTTATACCTTATACAAGAGTCATGGTGATCTTCACCTTTCCTTTTTACATTTTATCCTTTGGCAAGTACATTGTGTTGGAAAGATCTGATATATATATATATATATATATATATATATATATATATATATATATATATATATATATATATATATATATATATATATATATATACAATTGGATGTAAGTTAGCATGAATTATTATTGTTGACATTACCCTTGAGGTAAAAGGTTGGGAGGCAACACTATAAGCCCCTATGAGGGAGTCCTGATTAGGGGTGTCCGGATAGCGGACTATCATCATGGCCGGACTCCAAGACTATGAAGATACAAGATTGAAGACTTCGTCCCGTGTCGGAGGGGACTTTCCTTGGCGTGGAAGGCAAGCTTGGCGATACGGATATGTAGATCTCCTACCATTGTAACCGACTCTGTAACCCTAACCTATCCGTGTCTATATAAACCGGAGGGTTTTAGTCCATAGGACGAACAACAATCATACCATAGGCTAGCTTCTAGGGTTTAGCCTCCCCGATCTCGTGGTAGATCTACTCTTGTACTACCCATATCATCAATATTAATCAAGCGGAGTAGGGTATTACCTCCATCGAGAGGGCCCGAACCTGGGTAAAACATCGTGTCCCTTGTCTCCTGTTACCATCCGCCTAGACGCACGTTCGGGACCCCTACCGAGATCCGCGGTTTTGACACCGACATTGGTGCTTTCATCGAGAGTTCCTCTGTGTCGTCACCGATAGGCCCGATGGCTCCTTCGATCATCAACAACGACGCGGTCCAGGGTGAGACTTTTCTCCCCGGACAGATCTTCGTGTTCGGCGGCTTTGCACTACGGGCCAATTCGCTTGGCCATCTGGAGCAGATCGAAAGCTATGCCCCTGGCCATCAGGTCAGATTTGGAAGTTTAAACTATACGGCCGATATCCGCGGGGACTTGATCTTGACGGATTCGAGCCGCAACCAAGCGCCGCCTTTGTCTCGATGGGCATGATCTAGCTCGCAGCGAGCGGTGCCTCGAGGCCGCACCGATATCCGCCCGACCCTTAATCCGGAGCTGGATTCCCCGATCGAGGATGAGTGGTTGGACACCGCCTCGGGGGCTACAATCTCTACGGCGATCGAGCCGAACTCCATCCCTGTCCCTTGCAAAGACCTCGACTCAGGTGCGGACTCCTCTCCGGACTCCGAACCTCCGCGCCCTGCCAATCGAATCTGATTGGGCGCCGTTCATGGAGTTCACTGCGCGAACATCTTTCAAGCTTTTCGCCCTTGGCGGCATCCTGAATTCACTAAAGTCTCTCTCTTTATCCGGAGAGCCTGGCGGACTACGGACGGGAAGGTTGGGATGCGGACGACGAAGAAATTCAACACCCACCCACCACCCACTTTGTAGCCACCGCCGATGATTTAACCGACATGCTAGACTACGACTCAAGACATCGACGGTATGGACGACGATGCCGGAGACGATCAAGACCCAGCGCCTACAGGGCACTGGAAGGCCACCTCGTCATATGACATATATATGGTGGACATCCCAAAAGATGGGAACGGAGATGGAACAACGGAGGATGACCCCTCCAAGAAACAGCCGAAGCGCCGACGTCAGCGGCGCTGTTCTAAATCCCGCCACATAAAAACAGTGATTCCGGCCCGGGAGATAATAAGACCCTGGACAGTGCCGAAGAGAACCCCCTCCAGCAGGACTTAGCGCAGGAGGAGGGAGAAGCAAGTCCGCACGACAGTGCGGCAGAAAGAGAGGTTGAGGACGATAATTATGCGCCTCCCTCCGAAGATGAGGCAAGCCTCGACGACGACGAGTTTGTCGTGCCTGAGGATCCTGCCGAACAGGAGCGTTTCAAACGCAGGCTTATAGCCACGGCAAGCAGCCTCAAGAAAAAGCAGCAACAACTTAGAGCTGACCAAGACCTGCTTGCTGATAGGTGGACTGAAGTCCTTGCGGCCGAAGAGTATGAACTCGAACGCCAATCCAAAAGCTACCCCAAACGCAGGCCGTTGCCTCGACTAGAGGAGGAAGCACCCAAGTCACCAGCGCATGACATGGCTGACCGGCCACCCCGTGGCCGCGATAGAGAGGCCTCTAGACCCTCCGCTCAAGCCACACCCCGACGCCGCTCAAAAAGTACCAACGCATGGGAAAACGCGTCGGACTTGCGAGATATATTGGAGGATAAGGCAAAACATACAAGATCGATCTACGGATCGCGTGGGCGCCCAGCAACGCGGGATGATTACCATCGCGCCGGATACAGCAAAACCGGCTGGGCCGAACACAGTAGACAAAGCTCATATGAGCTACATCGTGATATAGCCCAATACAGAGGCGCCACACACCCACTATGCTTCACAGATGAAGTAATGGATCATCAAATCCCCGAGGGCTTCAAGCCCGTAAACATCGAATCATACGATGGTACCACAGATCCCGCGGTCTGGATCGAGGATTATCTCCTCCATATCCACATGGCCCGCGGTGATGATCTACATGCCATCAAATACCTCCCACTCAAGCTTAAAGGACCAGCTCGACACTGGCTCAATAGCTTACCAGCAGAATCAATTGGTTGTTGGGAGGACTTGGAAGCCGCATTCCTTGATAACTTCTAGGGCACATATGTGCGACCACCAGACGCCGATGACCTTAGCCACATAATTCAGCAGCCAGAAGAATCGGCCAGACAATTCTGGACTCGGTTCCTAACAAAGAAAAATCAAATCGTTAACTGTCCGGATGCAGAGGCCCTTGCAGCCTTCAAGCATAACATCCGCGACGAGTGGCTTGCCCGGCACCTAGGACAGGAAAAGTCGAAATCTATGGCAGCCCTCACAACCCTCATGACTCGCTTTTGTGCGGGAGAGGACAGCTGGCTAGCTCGAAGCAACAACTTAACCAAACATCCTGATAGTCTGGATACCAAGGACAGCAATGGCAGGTCGCATCGCAACAAGAACAAGCGCCGCATTAACGGCGATAATACTGAAGATACGATCGTCAATGCCGGATTCAAGGCTCTAAACCCGGTCAACGGAAGAAGCCATTCAAAAGAAATACCCAGGGCCCGTCCAACTTGGACCGCATACTCGATCGCTTGTGCCAAATACATGGCACCCCCGAAAAACCAGCCAATCACACCAACAGGGATTGTTGGGTGTTCAAGCAAGCAGGCAAGTTAAGTGCCGAACTCAATGACAAGGGGCTGCATAGCGATGACGAGGAAGAGCCCCGACCGCCGAACAATAGAGGACAGAAAGGTTTTCCCACACAAGTGCGGATGGTGAACATGATATACGCAACCCACATACCCAAAAGGGAGCGGAAGCATGCACTACGGGACGTATATGCGATGGAGCCAGTCGCCCCAAAGTTCAACCCATGGTCTTCCTGCCCGATCACCTTCGATCGAAGGGACCACCCCACTACCATCCGTCACGGCGGCTTCGCCACATTGGTTCTTGACCCAATTATTGATGGATTTCACCTCACCAGAGTCCTGATGGACGGCGGTAGCAGCCTGAACCAGCTTTATCAGGATACAGTGCGCAAAATGGGCATAGACCCCTCAAGGATTAAACCTACAAAGACGACCTTTAAAGGCGTCATACCGGGTGTAGAGGCCAATTGTACAGGCTCAGTCACACTCGAAGTGGTCTTCGGATCTCCGGATAACTTCCGAAGCGAAGAGTTAATCTGCGACATCGTCCCATTCCGCAGCGGCTATTATGCATCGCCGGACGAACCGCATTTGCAAAGTTCAATGCGGTGCCGCACTACGCATACCTCAAGCTCAAGATGCCAGGCCCTCGAGGAGTAATCACGGTCAATGGAAACACCGAACGCTCGCTCCGAACGGAGGAGCATACGGCGGCCCTCGCGACGGAGGTGCAAAGCAGCCTCTCACGGCAATTCTCGAGTCCGGCCACTAAGCGTCCGGACACCGCCAAGCGCGCCCGGAGTAACCTGCATCAAGACCACCTGGCACGATTAAAGCACGAGTAGCAATCCGGCCCCAACCCCAGCCCTCGCGAAATTGCGATGCTAGTATTACGCGTACATAACTACGCTCTGGAGATACCATGGGCACATGGGGAGGGGCAAGACAACGGTACGCCAAGAATGCAGCTCGACCGCACCAGGGGCTCCCGTTTGTGTCACTTCCTTTTTCTTTTTTCTTTTTCTTCCTTTTTTTTACTTCCAGGACTCCGTCTTTGAGAAGTCCTGTCCGGCATTCGAATCGCCGAACTCAAGATGCAACAGCCAGGGAAGCGGAAAGCCACGTCAAGTGTTCAGGTGGTCTCTATTACAAGCATTATACCTGTTTTACATATCATCCAAGCAGCTTACCCACGGAGGGGACATGTTAGATAGTCCCATCCCTTGCTTATCGCACTATTTGTATCGTTCTGCTTCCATTGCAGTACCTCTTTGAATAAACAATACATAGCTTTTGCTTATTATTTCTCTACTTCCTTTATATACACATATGTTCATTACACGACATGTTGCAACCGTACACTTTGGTACGGCCAATACACCATGGGCTCAAGTATCCCAAAATTATGGTGTGATAAGTCCGAACACTTTCACAAGTGCGGCACCCCGAACTTATAGCGTTATATGAATTGGCTCCGAATCATGTCTTGGGTCAATAGTTGGGTTTGCCCGGCTTTGTGTTTTGGTACCTTACGCCCGCTATATCGGCTAAGGTAGCACCGGAGAACCATCTGCGATTGTGCCCAGTTATGCTGGGTCGAGCACCTCAGTGGAGAAAGCTAAAACCGACCGTCATGATAGGGCGAGAGCCGGTCGCTGTTCGAGAGGTTTTTTCGGGTCCCTAAAGACTTATGCCGCTTAAAGCGAGGAACCGGAATTGTCCGGCCAAGGCGTGGATAGCGCCCCGAACTCGGTCTTCCGAATACTAGGGGCTTCGCCGAAATTTAAAATTATAGAATTCTATGGCTAAGTGAGAGTGTTCAAGCACTATAAGTCCGGTTGCCTTGTTCGTTGTGTTGAGCGCCTCCCTAGATGGACCCAAGAAATGGGAACAAGAGTGCTCAAGTTTATCCCGAACAACCCAGCACTCGTGGCATGGGGGCTGAAGCCAACGACTTGCCATCTCTCAAATTTGATAAACGGCCGCACAGAAGGTAATATTTTAAATTAATAAGCGTTGCTTAGCGCATATGAACAAGTTTTCAGCATACAGGATAACAAATGCGAGTTTATTCAAAAATTACATCTCTAGAGCACTCATCCGCTATTCGGCGGGCACCCTTCAGGAGGCCCTCATAGTACATTTTGGGCGTGCGATGCTCATGGCCCTTCGGTGGCCCGTCCGTCACAAGCCTCTCTGCATCCAGCTTGCCCCAGTGCACTTTAGCACGGGCAAGGGCCCGACGGACACCTTCAATATAGACGGAGCGATTGATGACTTCATGCCGCGGACAGGCATCCACCAGCCGCTGCACCAAGCCGAAGTAGCTCCCGGGCATGGCCTCCAATGGCCACATCCGCGCTATAAGGCCCTTCATGGCCTGTTCGGCGACCTTATGGAGCTCGACCAGCTGTTTCAGCTGGTCGCTCAGGGGCACCGGATTGTCGGCCTCAGCATACTGAGACCAGAACACCTTCTCCGTGGAGCTCCCCTCCTGGGCGCGGTAGAATGCGGCAGCATCAGACGCACTACGGGGCAAATCTACGAATGCTCCTGGAGAGCTCCGAATCCAGGTAAGTAACATGTAATTGACTTTTACATTCTTGCTTTGCATAAAGAATGACTTACCCGCCGCTATCTTCTTTAGTGCTTCAATTTCTTGGAGGGCTTTTTAGGCCACGGCCTTAGCAGCTTTGGCACTCTCAAGAGCCGAGGCGAGCTCGGACACTCGAGTCTTCGAGTCACGCTCCAAACTCTCGTGTTTTTCCACGAGAGCTTGGAGCTCTTGCCGTACCTTGGCCAGCTGCGCCTCCCCCTTCTCTCGCTCGGTGCATTCTGCAGCCGCTTTGTTTTCGGCCACGGACACCGCTTCCTTCAGGGTTTCCACCTCGTTCATGGCCCCTGCAGTACCCATGTTATTCCTGTTATTTTTCGCAACCAAAACCTTTTCTATAAGGTATTTCTTTAATAAGGTATTACTTACCTTCCTTGTCCTCGAGCTCCTTCTTGGCTTGTCCGAGCTCGTTCTCGGACCGCCGAGGTTTCGCTTCAATACATTGACCTCCATGATCAAGCAAAGAGAGGTCAAGCAAGAGCCTGCATTCCCATATTGACATACTTATGTTAGACTCCTGCGTATATCTTTTTAGATCCTTAGTAAGGCTTTTCTTTCCGAACACCAAACTAAGCATCAGGGGCTACTGTCTATGCGGTTATATTTTTTACATATTCTAAAACTTACCTCAAAGCCTGTTAGAAGGCTGGTACAGGCTTCGGTCAGTCCGCTCTTGGCAGACTGAACTGTCCGGATCACCGCACTCATGACAGTGCGGCGTTCCTCCTCGATGGAAGCGCTGTTAAGCGCCTCCTGTAAGCTATCCGGTGCCTCCGGTTGGACGGAGGACACCGGCGTCTTACCCTTCTTGCGAAGGATCTGCTGTCCGGACTTCGGAACAGCTGATGGTTCCGGCATGGAGTCCGGACGTGGGTCGGGCTTAGAGCCCTTGGGGATCTTGCCCCCCGCGTGCCTGGAGTCTGGGAGGTCGTCTTGTGGCACCTCCTGTGCTACCTCCTCTTGACCAAGCCCCTCTTGGGGCCCCGCCGCAGCGTCGCCCGCAGCGTGAGGCGAGGAGGCGGTTGAAAGCGAAGTACTCTCCATTTCCGACGAGCCCAGGGACCCGCTCGATGAATCGGCGAACTCGCCCTTGGGCGGGCTGCATGGTTGTTCAACATTAGAGAACACTCTGCAATAATAAAAAAACCATGGGTATTCGGACACTTACGATCTCGCCAGGGGCTTGGCCCTTGTAGGCCAGTCCTCCTCCTCGTCGTCGACGTTGGTGGAGAAGTCCGGAGGAAGGGTTCCTCCCTTCATGGACCCTCCGGCCTCCCCAGCTGGGGCGGCCTTCCTTTTCTTCTCCTCCCCCACTGGGGGAGGAGCTTCTTCTTCTTACTCGTCATCTTCAGGAGAAGATTCCGCTTCGGAATCTGACAGCACCTGGCGTCGGGAGCTCCTTCGACTTCCCGTGAACTCCTTCTTGGCCTTCTTCTCCGGCACCACGTACGGCGCCGGAGCCAGCAGCCCCGTCAATCGGGCGTCCGCTGGGTCTTCTGGCAAAGGGGCCGGACAATTAATCTATCTGGACGTCTTCAGCCAGTCCTGTCAAGGATTAGGGAGTTTTAGATCCCACATAGAGTCAATCTATGAAAGAAGAGTCCCGTAAAGGGTAAAATAACTTACCTCGCCGGCTGGACGCTGCGAGCTGTATACGCGATCTTTGGTAGCGGATGCTGGGGCTTCGGCGCCCTTAAACAGCACCTTCCAGGCATCTTCGTACGTAGTGTCGAAGAGCCGGTTCAAGGTTTGGTGCTGTGCTGGATCAAACTCCCACAAGTTAAAGGCCCTTTGTTGGCATGGGAGAATCCGGCGGATGAGCATCACCTGGATTACGTCGACGATCCTAAGATTCTTGGCCACCAGGTTTTGGACGCATGTTTGAAATCCGGATGTCTCTTCCGTATTCCCCCACGTCAGGCCCGTCTCTTTCCATGACAAGAGCCGTGTGGGGAAGCCAGATCTGAATTCGGGGGCCGCCGCCCATTTGGTGTTGCGGGGCTTGGTGATGTAGAACCACCCCGATTGCCACCACTTCATTGTCTCCACGAAGGCGCCTTCGAGCCATGGGACTTTGGCCATCTTGCCAACCATGGCGCCTCCGCAGTCCGCTTGACGGCCGCCCAGTATCTTCGGCCGGACGTTGAAGATCTTCAGCCATAAGTCAAGTGGGGCTGGATGCGAGGAAAGCCTCGCTTACCACGATAAACGCCGAGATGTTGAGGATGAAATTGGGCCAGGTCATGGAAGTCCAGCCGTAGTAGAACATGAGCCCCGGACAAATGGGTGAAGAGGAAAGCCTAGTCCAGCGGAGGAAGTGGGGAGAAACACCACCTCTCACGGGGCCTGAGGGTCGGAATGAGCTGCCCTCGTCGGGAAGCTCTGCGCGATGTTGCCGGACAAGTATCCGGCCTCCCGCAGTCTTGCGATGTGCCCCTCCGTGACGGAGGAGGCCATCCACCTACCTCCCGCTCCTGACATGATTGGAGAAAGATTGAGGTGGGATGTGCGGACTTTGGCGCTGGAGCTCGAGTGTGTGGAATGGATAAGCAAAGGAGGAAGAAGGCGTAGGTGAAAAGGTGGATCCTTATCCCCTTATATAGACAGACGAAGCTATGCGTCCCCCACCAGCCTGGTAAAACTCGCTTATTTCCCAAGTGCCGTAATCAATGGCGCGGATGGGTTACCCACGTCCGTATTGATGAGAATCCCGGAATAAGGGGGCACGATCTATGCTTTGATAAGACGTGCCAAGGAAACCGCCTCGCTAAATACGCTGAGGTGGGAACAGTAAAAAACGATTCATATAAAGGCCTTGCCATGGTGTGATGTCACGCCACGGAATACGTCAGCAGATCTGTGCAAAAATTATTCTCTCTACGGTGTTATGTGGAACTTGTTTTGCAGAGCCGGACACTATCCTTGTGTTCAAAACCTTCTATGAAGTATTCAGAGGAGGAACCCGCCTCGCAATGCCGAAGACAATCAATGCACCGGACTCATCGTCATTGAAGCCTGGTTCAGGGGCTACTGAGGGAGTCCCGGACTAGGGGGTGTCCGGATAGCCGGACTATCGTCACGGCCGGACTCCAAGACTATGAAGATACAAGATTGAAGACTTCGTCCCGTGTCCGGAGGGGACTTTCCTTGGCGTGGAAGGCAAGCTTGGCGAGACGGATATGTAGATCTCCTACCATTGTAACCGACTCTGTGTAACCCTAACCTATCCCGTGTCTATATAAACCGGAGGGCTTTAGTCCGTAGGACGAACAACATTCATACCATAGGCTAGCTTCTAGGGTTTAGCCTCCCTGATCTCGTGGTAGATCTACTCTTGTACTACCCATATCATCAATATTAATCAAGCAGGAGTAGGGTATTACCTCCATCGAGAGGGCCCAGACCTGGGTAAAAACATCGTGTCCCTTGTCTCCTATTACCATCCGCCTAGACGCACAGTTCGGGACCCCCTACCCGAGATCCGCCGGTTTTGACACCGACACCCTATCTTTCTCTGTGTCCGATTAAAACTCCATACCCATAAGTATTGCGTGAGTGTTAGCAGTTGTGGAAGACTAAATGATAGTTGAGTATGTGGACCTGCTGAAAAGCTCTTATATTGACACTTTCCGATGTTATGATAAATTGCAATTGCTTCAATGACCGAGATCATAGTTTGTTAGTTCTCAGTGAAGTTTCTGATTCATACTTGACATTGTGAATAGATTATTACTTGAGCATAAGAAATCATATGACTATATATATATATATATATATGTTACTTTTATAAGATTGATTATGATGCCCTCATGTCCGTATTTTATTTTATCGACACCTGTATCTCTAAACATGCGGACATATTTATCGTTATCGGCTTCCGCTTGAGGACAATCAAGGTCTAAGCTTGGGGGAGTTGATACGTCTTGCATCATGCTTTTATATCGATATTTATTGCATTATGGGCTGTTATTACACGTTATGTCACAATACTTATGCCTATTCTCTCTTATTTTACAAGGTTTACATGAAGAGGGAGAATGCGGCAAACTGGAATTTCAGGCTGGAAAAGGAGCAAATATTAGAGACCTATTCTGCACAACTCCAAAAGTCCTGAAACTCCACGGAAGTTATTTTTGGAATTAATAAAAAATACCGAGCGAAGAAAGTACCAGAAGGGGGCCACCCACCATCCACGAGAGTGGGGGGCGCGCCCTACCCCCCTGGGCATGCCCCCTGCCTCGTGGGCCCCCTAGAAGGCCTCCGGTGCCCATCTTCTGCTACATGAAGTCTTTTACCCTGGAAAAAATAATAAGCAAGCTTTCGGGAAGAAACTCCGCCGCCACGAGGCAGAACCTTGGCGGAACCAATCTAGGGCTCCGGCAGAGCTGTTCTGCCGGGGAAACTTCCCTCCGGGAGGGGGAAATCATCACCATCGTCATCACCAACGATCCTCTTATCGGGAGGGCGTCAATCTCCATCAACATCTTCACCAGCACCATCTCCTCTCAAACCCTAGTTCATCTCTTGTATCCAATCTTTCTATCAAAACCTCAGATCGGTACATGTGGGTTGCTAGTAGTGTTGATTACTCCGTGTAGTTGATGCTAGTAGGTTTATTTGGTGGAAGATCATATGTTTAGATACTTTATGCATATTAATATCCCTCTGATTATGAACATGAATATGATTTGTGAGTAGTTATGTTTGTTCCTGAGGACATGGGAGAAGTATTGCTATAAGTAGTCAAGTGAATTTGGTATTCGTTCGATATTTTGATGAGATGTATGTTGTCTCTCCTCCAGTAGTGTTATGTGAATGTCGACTACATGAAACTTCACCATTGTTTGGGCCTAGAGGAAGGCATTGGGAAGTAATAAGTAGATGATGGGTTGGTAGAGTGACAGAAGCTTAAACCCTAGTTTATGCGTTGCTTCGTAAGGGGCTGATTTGGATCCATATGTTTCATGCTATGGTTAGGTTTACCTTAATACTTATTTTGTAGTTGCAGATGCTTGCAATAGGGGTTAATCATAAGTGGGATGCTTGTCCAAGGAAGGGCAGCACCCAAGCACCGGTCCACCCACATACCAAATTATCAAAGTAACGAACGTGAATCATATGAGCGTGATGAGAACTAGCTTGACGATAATTCCCATGTGTCCTCGGGAGCGCTTTTCTCTATATAAGATTTTTTCCAGGCTTGTCCTTTGCTACAAAAAGGATTGGGCCATCTTGCTGCACCTTATTTACTTTCATTACTTGTTACCCGTTACAAATTACCTTATCACAAAACTATCTGTTACCGATAATTTCAGTGCTTGCAGAGAATACCTTACTGAAAACCGCTTGTCATTTCCTTCTGCTCCTCGTTGGGTTCGACACTCTTACTTATCGAAAGGACTACGATAGATCCCCTACACTTGTGGGTCATCAGAAACCTACACCCCTCTCCACATTTGCAAATAAGGCCTTCCCTCGTTCATCCTTTTCTCTCACAAGATAAACTACTCATACAAATGCATCTTGATGTTCCGTGCAACGCACGAGGATGTTTCCTTGGGGCTCTCTCCAGCGCGGCGTGGCCGTAGTTGCAAGTTGACGCCCCTTGAGATGCCGACGTTGAGGGGCACTCGGATTTTGTCCGATGAGCAGGTAAGATGATTTTTGATCACGTAGTAAATGCATTCTAAAGACTACTTCCGTGTCCATTTCCTAATTCTCCCCCTGCCCACTGTCTCACAGGTTAGGCTCGGTGCGAGTGGAGATTGGCTTTCATATGTGCGGGACGGTACAAACATGAATTTGCACAACATTTACAACGGTGACACTATTCCCGTAGAACCTTTGTCCAACATTGGGATCAGCCATGCAACAGGCCACCGCCGAAATTGGTACGATGGAACCACAGTGAGATTGAAGAAGATAGCACGAACCTTGCAGATGGCGGTCAAAGGTGGACGATGCCATCTGCAGCCGATTTGTTGCCGTACGAGTACGAAAACGCTGTGGTCCTTTCTAACCGTATCTTTGCGGTGACAAACCAGGGGACTTGTTTCGTATTGGAACATCCTACGGTATACTCCCTCTCTCTTAGTTTATTTGTTTTGATTTTTTTGTTTTATAAGTTTCAAATTCAAATTTAGAGCTCCCCATCACATGTTGAGATTACAATGTCCATTAAATCGTTGCGTGCATGTATAGTAAAGAAACAAATCTTAAGTTTGCCACGAGTTCGTGCAGCGGTAGCACCACAAGGCCTGGCGCAGGAGTTACATTTACATCTCGGGGCCCTCGGGTCTGAGCTTCAGCGCCTTACGACAATTGCCTTTGAGTCAATAACATGTGGACCCGATAGGTGGTGGTCCACATGTAATGCTCCCGAAGGTAGAGGGGCAGTGGGGCCGAGAGGGGTGAGCCGCAGGTCGGGGGACATGTGGTGTCATGGATTCGAGCGGCGTCGTGGGAATCGCATGTGGATATCGTAGAAACTTGATGCTCGCCGCATTTCAGTTGGCCCACATGTCATGCACACAAAGGCAGAGGGGCGGTGCGGCCAAGAGGGGTGAGGCGCATGTCGGGGGACGTGGTGCCGTGGGTTGGAGCTGCGTCATGGGAATCGCGAGTGGCAGTGGATGAAACTTGATGGTCGTTGTAGTTGAACTTCCATGGACAAGCTATCATGTCTACGGACACATGCATTGCATACCGATCACTGGAAGGAGTAGTAGAGAAAGCTAGGCGGATAAATAGTTACTTATAGTCAAGCGGACCCACGCTACTACTTGTTCCAAAGACATGCACGCCATCAAAATAGTCCATCTATATCAATATACACAGCGAGGGAATATTTTTTTTACAAGAGAGGAAATAGTTCATCCATCCATAATGCCCTGCTGCTGGTGCTTCTTCTTCTTCTTCTTCTTCTTCTTCTTCTTCTTCTTCTTCTTCTTCTTCTTCTTCTTCTTCTTCTTCTTCTTCTTCTTCTTCTTCTGTGGGAGACGGCTTAGCAATTAGGTCTCTGGACCTTGCAGCTATCTCAAAACTCACACGGGCATCGAGGGCAGCATATTTTAACCGCTCTTACGTTAAGGGGTAATTATCCCATCCAGAAGACCTTAATGCCAGCGTCTCGTCACCCTTCTAAAGATTTGTTCCGAGCACAAAATTTTCTATGTCGAATAGGGATGGTGTCGGTTTATCACAATCTTCTATAGGAATTTTTATTTTGGTTTGTACATCAGCGATGCTTTTCAAATCAAGGTTGTACGGCTCCAACTTCTGTTTGTTGCCTACGATGGCTGCCCCATAGAAGTATATGTCCTCCCGAGACAAGAAATCGTGAAGCTCACCTGGTATGGAGGGCGCGTGTATGATGTAGTACACCAAAACATCATCTTCGAGGCACAGCTGAAGGATGGTGGCGCGTTGGATCTTCCCAGTGGCGTGCTCCGTGTACTCTGCGTCGAGACCGATGACCTTCATCTCCACCTTTTGGAGGGAGTTGGATACATTGTTGATCCACTTCCGAACAACCCTTGGGTGGTCGGTGATTGTGGCAACTATGCTCAACGAACCTTCGATGAGGACATGTTGGATGCTAAAAACCTGCATCTCGATCTCTTTCGCCATTTGGAACCGCTGGAGCGGAGGGCTATGGTTTGGAGAATTAGGATTAGATGGCAAGTCTAACTGAAGAAGATGGTTCTTTAAAGGGGCTTCGGAATTACTCCAGGAGGATGTGAAGAGGTTAAAACAATGTGAATGCAGTGTGGTTTGGATGCAAATGAAGATGAAGGAGTAGAGAAGAAGCCAAGGAAAATCGGTTCCCGATGGAGAAGTAAATGGGAGAAGTGGCCTACAGGCAGTTGATTAGATGACTAGGTAGACTAAACGAAAAGGCTACGTAGATAGACTGAGGAGTGGGGCCTGTCCCTATACATGCCCATCCTTCTAGCGCTACATGTGCCACTGGCTAGTTGAGGTCACTCTTTCGAATCACCGTGGCGAGAAATTTTATGATTCCTTTTTATTTCTGCACCCCTCCTGACAGGTGGGACCTATGCAAACAGATAAAAAAATGTGCCGCAGCTGGATCAGATGGAGATTGGCGCGTGCGTGGGAGACACAACATTCTCTAGTGAAGGAATATGTGGTTATCCTCAAAGAAGAAAAGTCCTTCTTCGCGCTTCCGCATGCACGAGAATTTGGTTCTGCTCGCAATATGGATGATACTTGGAGGATGAAGTGAACCTAGAGGCATGCTAGCACGGGAGTACTACTCATGTTCCTACTACTCCTAATGCTAGTAGTAGTAGTACAACTGTGGTAAACTTGATGGTCAAAATACTATTATTCATCCGGTCCTCATAGTGAAGTGACAAGACCCTGCGCCCCGGGTGACACCAGTCCAGGCGGCGTGTCCGGGTTACCAAAGTCAGACTCACCTTGTGCACTATGCAGTCACTGTCACCGCCGCTGTATAGCATGCCTCGCCTCGTCTCCCTCTCCCCTAGCACCACTCCATCTCCATCTCTGTCTCGCCGGGGATCCTGAGCTCACTCTTCATCATCTCACTGTGCCCCCGCATACCCTCGCCTCGCTCGCCTCCCCCAGTACCACTATTCCCTCGCTAGCCGCTCCAGCACCGAGAGCCTTCTCCCCGTAAATCAAACGCCCCAAAACCCCACCTTCCAAACTCCACCATGGCCGAACGCGAACCGTGCAACATCCATATGATCTGTGATTGGAGCAATCTCCCCAGTGACGTCCTCGGCCTCTGTTGTTCGTGTATGGATATGTTGAGCGCCCTGCGGCTGGCTGCATGCTCGAGGGGCATGCACACGGCCATTGTCGAAGCGAGGCCTAAGATTTTCAAGACACCATGCTAGCTGCTATTTATCTTGCGAGATTTGCTTACCATGATACAGAGGCGTACATGATGCCCCTCGACTTCAGTCCAACCTCCATTAGCCGAAACTTCTTTGCAGGTATGTAGTGGGTCACCGTACATCATTTCCCTCGACTTCGATCCGATCACCATTACTCGAAACTTCTTGCAGGTATGTACTGGGTCGGCATGAACTCCCACTGGATGGCTGCCGTCAGAGAATACGGGAAAAAGTTGGTGCTCCTGAACTTCCAGACCTCCCATGAGATTATCCTTCCTCCATTGCACGATATAGAGTTTTACCGTCGCGGTCCAAGTCATCTAGATTACATCGTCAGTTGGACGCACCTTGTTTTGCAGAAGATTGTAATCTTCCAAGTGGCCACACGACATGCGGATTACGCAGACTTCAAGCTAATTGCCTTGTTCGACAAGGGACTTGCCTATCTTTCCGCCGGTGCCTTCTTTAGCCGGAGACAGCTCAGCTCGTAGTGGATCATCGTCAAAACTGATACACACTTCTTTGATGCAATTGAACACAATGGCATCATCTACGCGATCGACAAAGCAGATGGCACCACGTATTGCTGGGACAGCATGAGTAAGTTGTTTCTGTGTGATGTTAATGATGACGCCATGATACTGTTTGAACCTTTTGTGATGATTGACATATCCCTGTTTGAGCAGAATTTGAGTAGAACTATGGCAATGTATTAGAGACGTCGTAAATCAGCTATATTTGGAATGAGTTAATTCACGCGATTGTGACCATGTCATTAAAACCAATTTGTACCCTTGAATAATCAAACGGTTAGGAAGATATTGATATTCTCCTTATTTTATAGTAATCTATATACTACTAAATATGAGTGTATATCAATGGCCATGTTAGTTTCCTCATTTTCATGATGTAGAAACATGCATCACACTGTTGGTTTCATCTAACCATACATTAGGGAAGTATATGTGCATATGGAGAACTCTATATTTGGAAGTAGTGAAATCCTGTAATGCTTACCATGTGTACATACCTATGTTCGCCCTTCAGCAATCAATGGCTAGAATAATATGCTCACAAATTTTTTTCCCACAGAACATGAGTATATAACAATGCATGGTTTGTTAGTTTCCTTGAAGAATTTGTTTGTGAGGACAAAACATGATTACATAACATGCATGACATGGTAGTTTCCTGTGAAGAATCGATTGTGAGATAACATGAGTATAACCATGCATGGCACTTCTATATTTTAGAACCCAGTATACATTTCCCTGTATTTTCCTCCTAGTTCCAACAGGGACATATCAATGTTGTTTCTTGCATGATCCTACTCATACTCTAAACAATGCTGATCTTACATTAACAATGCCTGTCCTTTTTGATATGATGCAGTGTCCCTATAGTTACTGCCCTTTGTAATCACACCACCTTTCCCAAAAACAGGGAAGCAGAACTGGTTCCTCGCTCGATCAGACGATGGCAAAAGACTGATGATCATTCGGACACATGAGCCAGAAAAGTTATATTGCAAAAACCCCACTGTATGCAAGCACTGTGAAATACGTGAGTATCCGGACAGTGGTTGTTACGTCTATGAGCAGGATACCAACTTGTTGGGGCCTTCGGGATTTTTGAGTTGGAGGCGGGTAAAAAGCCTTGGTTCACACTCTCTGTTTCTTGGACTCAATTATCTGATTAACCAGGAGATCACCATTGGCAAGGACCTTGATGGCAGAGAGGCTCTGTTTGCTATGGAAAACTGTGTCTACACGGTGAGCCCTAGGAGTTCGGGAGCAAACTCCCCTGATTGTCAATGATACAACCTGCAGCCAAAAGAAGGTGAGAATGACAAAGGCATATGGATTAACTTTGATCCTTGGATGTGTCGATTCCGACATGCAGTGATGTGGTTCAAGTCTTCAGGTTTATAGGTAATTGGGCTGGTGCGTCGAAAGGGTGGAGTACTGGTGTCTCCGGATCACTGGTAGCTGAACCGGGGCTGCAAATTATGATGGTGTTGGATCATACCTCTTCAAATGACTTGTTGTCTTTGCTGCTTGTTCTGGATGGGTAGTTCTCTCTTTTGTTATGCATATTCCTTGTCATTTGGTCATCCTCGTCTATGTCACTCTTACTATGTAATAGTTGCCTCTATTTAGAACGTCATTCTCGTCTGGATCACGAGAGTCTGAACGCCGCAGATGGGTGCGTTTTGGTGGTTGATGACCCACAAGTATAGGGGATCTATCATAGTCCTTTCGATAAGTAAGAGTGTCGAACCCAACGAGGAGCAGAAGGAAATGACAAGCGGTTTTCAGCAAGGTATTCTCTTCAAGTACTGAAATAAATGGTAACAGATAGTTTTGTGATAAGATAAATTGTAACGAGCAACAAGTGACAAAAGTAAATAAAGTGCAGCAAGGTGGCCCAATCCTTTTTGTAGCAAAGGACAAGCCTGGACAAACTCTTATATAAGGAAAAGCGCTCCCGAGGACACATGGGAATATCGTCAAGCTAGTTTTCATCATGTTCATATGATTCGCGTTCGGTACTTTGATAATTTGATATGTGGGTGGACCGGTGCTTGGGTGCTGTTCTTACTTGAACAAGCATCCCACTTATGATTAACCTCTATTGCAAGCATCCGCAACTACAACAAAAGTATTAAGGTAAACCTAACCATAGCATGAAACATATGGATCCAAATCAGCCCCTTACGAAGCAACGCATAAACTAGGGTTTAAGCTTCTGTCACTCTAGCAACCCCTCATCTACTTATTACTTCCCAATGCCTTCCTCTAGGCCCAAATAATGGTGAAGTGTTATGTAGTCGACGTTCACATAACACCACTAGAGGCTAGACAACATACATCTCATCAAAATATCGAACGAATACCAAATTCACATGACTACTAATAGCAAGACTTCTCCCTTGTCCTCAGGAACAAACGTGACTAATCACAAAGCATATTCATGTTCATAATCATAGGGGTAATAATATGCATATAGGATCTGAACATATGATCTTCCACCAAATAAACCAACTAGCATCAAATACAAGGAGTAATCAACACTACTAGCAACCTACTAGCACCAATCCCGGACTTAGAGACAAGAATTGGATACAAGAGATGAACTAGGGTTTGGAGAGGAGATGGTGCTGGTGAAGATGTTGATGGAGATTTCCCTCTCCCGATGAGAGGAGCGTTGGTGATGATGATGGCGATGATTTCCCCCTCCCGGAGGGAAGTGTCCCCGGCAGAACAGCTCTGCCGGAGCCCTAGATTGGTTCCGCCAAGGTTCCGCCTCGTGGCGGCGGAGTCTTGTCCCGAAAGGTTGCTTCCTATTTTTTTCTCGACGAAAGGCTTCAAATAGCAGAAGATGGTCATCGGAGAGCTACCAGGGGGCCCACGAGGTAGGGGGTGCGCCCTAGGGGGGAGGCGCACCCCCCACCCTCATGGACAGGATGTGGGCCCCCTGGCCTTCATCTCTAGCAAGGATTTTTTATTATTTATTGTAAGATATTCCGTGGAGTTTCAGGACTTTTGGAGTTGTGCAGAATATGTCTCTAATATTTGATCCTTTTCCAGCCCAGAATTCCAGATGCCGGCATTCTCCCTCCTTATGTAAACCTTGTAAAATAAGAGAGAATAGCCATAAGTATTGTGACATAATGTGAAGTAACAACCCAAAATGCAATAAATATCGATATAAAAGCATGATGCAAAATGGACGTATCAACTCCCCCAAGCTTAGACCTCACTTGTCCTCAAGCGAAAAGCCGATAACAATAAATATGTCCTCATGTTTAGAGGTAGAGGCGTCGATAAAAATAAAATACAGACATGAAGGCATCACGATTATTCTCATAGAAGCAACATATATAGATATTGTCATATGATTACTTACATTCAAGTGATGATCTATTCACAATGCAAAATTATGAATCAGAAACCTTATTGAGAACCAACAAACTATAATCTCAGTCATTGAAGCAATTGCAATTTATCATAACATCGGAAAGAGTCTCTGTCAGAGCTACAAAGCAAGTCCACATACTCAACTATCATCTAGTCCTTCATAATTGCTAACACTCACGCAATACTTGTGGTTACGGAGTTTTAATCGGACACAGAGAAAGATAGGGGCTTATAGTTTCACCCCACAACCTTTTACCTCAAGGGTAATGTCAACAATAATAAGCGATGCTCCCATACAACCAATTATATATATATATATATATATATATATATATATATATATATATATATATATATATATATATATATATATATATATATATATATATATATACATGTTCTTTCCAACATCTTTGGGCTTGCCAAAGGATAAAATGAAAAAGGAAAGGTGAAGATCACCATGACTCTTGCATAAGGTAGAAGATAATAATAAAATATAGGCCCTTCTCAGAGGGAAGCAGAGGTTGCCATGCACTTTTATGGTTGGATGCACAAAATCTCAATGCGAAAGAACGTCACTTTATATTGCCCCTTGTGATATGAACGTTTATTATGTAGTCCGTCGCTTTTATTACTTCCACATCACAAGATCGTATAAAGCTTATTTCTCCCACACCAATAAATCATACATATTTAGAGCAATTTTTATTGCTTTGCACCAATGACAACTTACTTGAAGGATCTTACTCAAACCATAGGTAGATATGGTGGACTCTCATGGCAAAACTGGTTTAAGGGTATTTGGAAGCACAAGTAGTATCTCTACTTGGTGCTGAGAATTTGGCTAGCATGAGGGGGAAAGGCAAGCTCAACATGTTAGAGGATCCATGACAACATACTTTATCTCAGATATAAGAAAACGTAATTCATTATGTTGTCTTCCTTGTCCAACATCAACTCTTTAGCATGTCATATCTTAGTGAGTGCTCCCAATCATAAAAGATGTCAATGATAATATATCTATATGTGAAACCTCTCTTTCCTTATTACTTCCTATTAATTGCAACGATGACCAAAGCTATGTCTGCCAACTCCCAACAACTTTTAATCATCATACTCTTCCTATGTGAAGTCATTACTCTCAATAAGATCAATATGAACTCTTGTTTCTTTTTATTCTTTTTCTCTTTTCTTTTATTCACCCAAGATCATGGAAAAATAATCAAGCCCTTGACTCAACTCTAATCTTTATTATATAGCTCACGGACTCGATTACATAGAGAGATCATAAAGCAAAAGTCAAAACTAGATCATGCCAAAAACTTTATTCTACTAGATCAAGATACTACTAATAGGATCGAACTAAGAAAAATGGTAAAGATAGGAGTTGTGATTGTGATACGATACCGGGGCACCTGCCCCAAGCTTGACAGTTGCCAAGGGGAGTGCCCATACCCATGTGATTATGTCTCCTTCTTTGTTGGTGAAGAAGGTGGAGGTGATGTCGATGATGCGGGCTTGTTGTCCATCTTCCAAGGCATAGGCTCACCATCATAGAAGGATGATCGAGTCTCCGGGATCCTCAAATCTGCATCCAAACTCATCCTTTTGAATCTATATTCATACTCACAGTTTTGGTTTTGCAGGTCATAGATTTGGGCTTGGAGGTGCTCGATCTTCTCATGAAGCTTGAAGATGGCCTCCCCGATGTTGTCAGCATCCAGCTTGTGGTTGCTAGTGAACTCCGCGATCATCATGTGGTTGGAGTTGAGTCCATGTTCCACCATCCCTTGGCACTTGAAAACTTGTTGCTCCATTGCTTCGAGCCTTGTCTCCATGCTTCCGGTCCCCTTCGGTCCCTCTTCATCGCGGATGTGCAGCAACCCATCACGCAACTCAATGGTTTGAGGGTGTCGCAGCACCTCCGCGAGGTAAGGGTTGATGACCTTCTCAAAGAACTTGTCCTTGGAAGCACTTGGGGACGTCATGATAATCTAGACCTGTCAGAAAAATAGCTCGAAACAAGAACAGAGGAGATTTGCGTGATACGGGAGTCAAAACCTTCGGGAGAATATATAATGAATTTTTACCGACCAAAATGCGTATCATGCAAGAAAACGGAGTCCGGAAGGCACACGAGGTGCTCACGAGGTAGGGGGCGCGCCCAGGGGGGTAGGGCGCGCCCACCACCCTCGTGGGGCCCTCGTGTCCTTCCCGGACTGCTACTTATTTTTCTATTTTCTAAATATTCCAAACGGAGAAATATTGCCTTAAAATTGTTTTGGAGTCGGTTTACTTACCGTACCACATACCTATTCCTTTTCGAGTCCTAAACGGTCCGAAAGTGTCCCTTATGTATTCCTCCGGGTTACGGTTTCAATAATATTGGTTTCAACATTTATGGGATTACCTGATATATAATGTTTAATTCTTTGACCGTTTACCACCTTCAGATTTGTGCCTTCGAAGTTGTTGATCTTTATGGCACCGGAACGATAGACCTCCTCGATAACATAGGGGCCTTCCCATTTAGAGAGAAGTTTTCCTGCAAAAAATCTTAAACGAGAGTTGTATAGCAATACATAATCACCTACATTAAACTCACGCTTTTGTATCCTTTTGTCATGCCATGTTTTAACTCTTTCTTTAAACAACTTAGCATTTTCATAAGCTTGGGTTCTCCATTCATCAAGTGAGCTAATATCAAATAACCTCTTCTCACCGGCAAGTTTGAAATCATAGTTGAGCTCTTTAATAGCCCAATATGCCTTATGTTCTAGTTCGAGAGGTAAGTGACATGCTTTTCCATAAACCATTTTATACGGAGACATACCCATAGGATTTTTATATGCAGTTCTATAGGCCCATAATGCATCATCTAGTTTCTTGGACCAATTCTTTCTAGACCTATTAACAGTCTTTTGCAAAATTAATTTGAGCTCTCTGTTACTCAATTCTACTTGACCACTAGACTGTGGGTGCTAAGGAGATGCAATTCTATGATTAGCGTCATACTTAGCAAGCATTTTACGGAAAGCACCATGAATAAAATGTGAACCACCATCAGTCATTAAATATCTAGGGACTCCAAACCTCGGAAAAATAACTTCTTTAAGCATTTTAATAGAAGTGTTATGATCGGCACTACTAGTTGGAATAGCTTCTACCCACTTAGTAACGTAATCAACAGCAACTAAAATATGTGTATATCCATTAGAGGCAGGAAAAGGTCCCATATAATCAAAGCCCCAAACATCAAATGGTTTAATAACAAGTGAATAATTCATAGGCATTTCTTGACGTCTACTAATATTACCAATTCTTTGACATTCATCACAAGACAAGACAAACTTACGGGCATCCTTGAAGAGAGTAGGCCAATAAAAACCGGATTGCAATACCTTATGTGAATTAATTCAATTACCAATTGTAGTTACTCAACGTAGGCAGAATGGGGGCTCTCCCTCTCCCTCTCCACCCACACTCCCTCCTCCATACCAATCCCTCGTTGAAGGCATGAAGATCTCTAGACCTTCTAGATCATCATGGATGACCTCTTGCGTTGGGATTTCAATCCTGGTCAAAATGTGGCTGCACAGGTTCGTCCAAAATTTGGATCCACAGTCCACTTTTCTCCCGCTAGTGATGCCAAGGAATTCTTCTTGGTTGTTTCTTTCTCCTCGGCATCTTTCCTCTTACTGAGGAATCCGTTGCCTTAGCTCTGGTTTGTTGCATTGGTGGATCGTCCTCGGGGTTCAATGTTCTACAACTGGGCACAAGATCTTTTCGGTTCTCAGTGGCTTCCAACCGGGTGGGACATTTCATCTACGGCCTTAAAGATCGAATTTGGCCCGACTTTATCTGTCATTTCCACCTGTTCAAGCCTCACATTGATTATTCCCAGTTTACAAATGGTTGGAGCGCTGATGAGGAACTCGGTGAAATTCTTGCTCGAAGTCCCATTACTGTCAAAGCAAATCTCAACTTTCTCCACCAAAGTGCAGAAAGGGATCGCCGTGCCAATAATGGTGCTAATATATTGGGATTTCCTCTGGTTAATTCGGTTAATCATATTGATTCCACATTGCCGGCGGTGAACTCTTTGGATAAGTCAGGCAACAACTCCGGCGAGCACCAGACATGTTTTCTCTATCTCGGGCAAGTCCATGCAGGCATTCAATACTCAATTCAAAATGTTGCCTCCAATGAAGGCCTTAATTTTGGCAAATTTCAATCATCAATTAAGGCTGTGTGTGGGACCAGGACCTTCCAAGGAAAACGGTATGAACCAAGGAAATGGGACCATATCCCTGATTTCATGTTATTGCATTTCCTGGATCAACACACCTATGGTTATTCTGATGACAAAATTGCTCCAATTTGGAAACTCGACTCTATCCCACCATCTGAGGTAATTTACCAACGTCTTAATCTCTGCTCGCTTTGTAATCAGAGGGGTCATCAGGCTAGCACGTGTGATCATAGCCCATCCCAGCCTCCTTCCCCTACTCGGACTACAACTACTAAGGAAAACCATGATGTTGTTCATTTGGGCCCGTTTAATACTTCTCTCCCCACTGGACCAGTAGCATGTTCGATCTGCGCTTCCATAGCCCAGCTTTTTTATGATTGCCTGGCCCGCACCTATTGCTCGGCCTGCAAACTCTTGGGACATACTAAATCGCTCTGTTTTCCCACCCAAACTAGCTGCTGGACTTGGAAACCCAAAAACAGAGGGGAAAAGAAGTTGGAAGTTGCTCTTGAGATCAATCACGAGATATCAAAAAAGGATTCCCTGCCCAAGGTTGCACATATTTCTTCCAAAAGAACTCCACATCTTGGACAAATTACACAGACTTTTTGCTGGGTCCCAAAAAATAGCAGGGCATCGAAACACAAAGGAATAACTGGATATACTTTGCCTTCGCTCATGCATTTACCTGCCGGAAAGACTTGGAGGATCAAATCAAATCACCCGCAGGGTAGGGACACGCGTCCGCTTGCCATTGTTGGAGACGTTCCGCCTCCTCTGTCTCTCTTTCCCTCCTCGACCTCCCTGCCATCCAGTAGCACCACCACATCCCTCCTGCCACCCCAGCCCGACCAGTCTCCCCCGCTTCCCCACAGTGCATCGACACCAAACCCATCTACTGCTTGCCCTACCGGCGAGATCCACGGCAACCCCACCATGGCCAACTTCCCTGTCATGCCATACCAATTCATCCCAGGCCCTCTCGCCATCTTCAATGGCCCCAACGATCGTCTCCAAAGGAACATGATGGTGGTAGGCGCGCCACCACTGCACCATGAAAACTACGCTATCGTCGTCACCGAGCTGGCCACTCCTGATCTGCAACGGCCGATGGTGCTTGCAGAAATTCTCCACATCCTGGCTGAAGACTTTAACGCTGAGGTGATATACTCTGATATCTTTCATCTTGGAGTGGGTTTGATTGGATTCAGGTCTGCTGCGGTTAGAGATTTCCTCATCACCACAGGCCCGCACCCCATAGATGATGATCGCACCTTTTCTTTTGTGCGCCATGATGAAGGCCCGAATATGAGAATTCATGTGTTTGAAGCTGTTGCTTGGGTGATTTTCCTTGGTTTCCCGCTTGATTATCAAAATGAGTATTATGTCAATAAAGCAGTTAGCTCTTTTGGTCATTTCGAGCTTTGGCATAACCCGGACAGGTCAAAACCCGTGTGCTCATCAATCAGTTTTCCAATGTGCAACATAGTATGGTAATCAAAAGGGCCAATGTGTTTGGGGGGTTGGGCAGATCTTGGACAGTCCCAGTTTACATTCTCACGAACTGGCCGACGAATCCTTCCAATGCCGGAAATGAGGAGCCGCCCCCTCCTATGAATGTGTCGCCTCACCCTAGAGAACTGCCTTTCTTGACTGCTGCACAACAACACTCCTTCGAGGCTATGGTCATGCATCAACAGCAGGCAAATGCGGATTGGGGTGCAGATCTTTAGGTCCATCAGCAACAATGGGTTCAAGCCAATGGTTGGGCACCTTGGCCAGAAGTGCCACCACAGTACAGAGGGGAGAGTTGGCGTCAGATCACCGGATACACTGGGCCTTCGATGATGGATGGTGTTGAACGAGAAGATAATGTGCGTGATGATGGACTAGCTGCCTGGAACGAACATGTGGCTCAGGTGGAGATGGCCGCAGAAGACATTGTTCTCGGATCGCACAGTAGCCAATTCAGTTTTGTCAGAGGAAATTCAGTTGACCTGAACATAAGAGTGCTGCCCCTTAAAAGCTTGTTGGAGTTTTCCAGAGCATACATCTATAAACCTGTAGTGCCACTGATTATGCATGGATCAGCCCAACATTCTGATGCTTGCACTTTTTGCAAGAATCTGTAGTACACATTTGTTGCTCACCTGCTGAAAAACTTCTATGCCCCTTTGTTTTAGACAGTAACACCTCCAATTGTCAAGGTGGATAAGAGGACCTGGGATGAAGCCTTCTCTGCCATACTAAACCCTCAGGAGGACCTTGATCAGTTTACTGTGGTGGATGCAATGAAGAACACCAACTGCACTCAGTTTGCTATAGCTGAATCAACTGCTCTGTCTACTCTTGGTCACAAGGAGAAAAAGATGAAAGTTCTGACCGAGCTGGAACCTACCACGCTGCGCAGGAGCAGCAGGGTGAACAAGTATGATGGATTCAAAGCACCATCTATGGCTGAAGGTAAAATAAATAAAAGCAAAGTAAAACCTCGCCATATTCCTGCTGCCCCTAATAAGCTCAATACTACGTCCACAGCTCAACAGGAAGTGCCGCCTCCCACACCCATATCCACCCTGCAGCTCATCGGGCCAGTCCGCTGCGGCATCCCACCCGAGGATCTCTCCACTGCCAGCTTTCGGCCTCGACGGAGAGCGCATCCTCTTCCTCCACTTAAGTCGTTGGCCTTATGCCACCGAACCAACAGTGGAAGGTGTTGGTTTGGAATATTAGGGGAATAAATCCAGATGATAATCTACTTGCTATTAAGAATGCGATCAATGCCTCAGGTTGTAATGCTATATGTCTTCAGGAGATGAAACGCGCGACTTTCGATTTGGCTTATATAAAAACCTTCTGCCCTCGCCGATTTGATAAATTTGAGTTTGTCCCCTCCAGAGGAGCCTCTGGGGGTTTGATTACCATATGGAACAGTGCTGCATTTGATGGTGTTCTGAAATTCTCGGATTTCTTTGCTCTTGGGATCACTTTTACTTGCAAACTTTCTGGAAGATGTTGGCAACTTTTTAACATTTATGGTCCATGCGCTGGAGAAGACCGCCGCACTTTCACTGATTGGTTGTATGATCTGGTTATACCTGATACTGAGGATTGGATATTGGTTGGTGACTACAACTTCATCCGATCCACACAAAATAGAAACAAACCGGGTGGGAATCACAATGACATACTCCTGTTTAATGACATCATCAGATTCCAAGCGCTTATTGAAATCCCATTAAAAGGACGCTCTTACGCTTGGAGTAATATGCAGGAAAACTAATTATTGGAACAACTCGATTGGTGTTTTTCTTCTTGTCACTGGACGCAAACCTACCCCAATACATTGGTCACATCTCTTGGAAAACCTGTATCAGACCACTCTCCTTGTGTGGTGCACATAGAGACTTGCATACCTCGGAGCAAAATCTTCCGCTTCCAAAACTATTGGATTCACCACACCGGCATTCTTGATACAGTCCAAGCCTCCTGGAGCAAACAATGCCACGCTAAGAACAGTGCTGCCCTTCTCTGCAAAAAATTGAAAACACTCAGATATGACCTCAAGAAGTGGAGCAAAGGGATTTCCCGCTTGTCCATCCTTATTCAAAACTGCAACTGGGCCTTGAATGAACTAGATGGGCTTGAGGACCAAAGGCTCCTCACTACACCTGAGACTAATTTCAGACAAATTGTCAAAGCCCATCTACTAAAATTGTTGCAGTTTCAGAATGAATACTGGAAGAAACATTGTACA
Organism: Aegilops longissima; assembly: GCA_021605205.1. NCBI lineage: Eukaryota > Viridiplantae > Streptophyta > Magnoliopsida > Poales > Poaceae > Aegilops > Aegilops longissima. Next base: position 351,518,680 of record CM038676.1, on the reverse strand, counting down.
ATCAGATACATTAAATTTGGGGAAGAAAACACCAAGCTATTTCGGTCTCTTGCAATAGAAAGATACAGAAGAAATTCGATAGCTTCTCTCAAACTCCCCGATGGCTCGCAGGTTACTAATCACAATGCAAAAGAATCGGTCTTATTTGATGTGTTCAAGCAAAGACTAGGCACCAAGTCCACTCCTGCTATGAAATTTGACCTGGCGACGATCATCAAAAAAATTGACGGGCTTGAGGCTCTCACTGTACCTTTCACTCACAAAGAGATTGATGATGTCGTCAAAACCATGCCTACAGACAGAGCTCCAGGACCGGATGGATTCAATGGAGGCTTTTTGAAAGCTTGCTGGCATATTATCAAAAAGGAATTTTACAAATTATGTGATGACTTCCATGAAGGAACTTTGGACATGACTAGCATAAACACGGGATACATTACCTTGATCCCAAAAATTGGGTCGCCAGAAACTTCAAATGATTTCAGGACAATCACGTTGTTAAATTGTTGCATGAAAATCATCACAATTTTTTTGGCTAATCGCTTGCAAAAACTCATCCTGAGCATTGTCCATAAAAAAGAAATATGGATTCCTACGCAGTAGAACTATCCAGGACTACCTGGCATGGTCGTTTGAATATATCCATCAGTGCCAAACGTCCAAACGTCCTATCATACTGCTGAAGTTGGATTTTGCTAAGGCTTTCGATACAATTGAGCACTCGTCCATGATCGAGATTATGAGGCACATGGGATTCTGTGATAAATGGTTGGGCTAGATTAAAATGCTTTTCAGTACTGGAACATCGTCGGTCTTGCTTAATGGGGTCCCCGGGCGACAGTTTCTCTGCCAATGCGGGGTGAGACAAGGTGATCCGCTTTCACCGCTAATATTTGTACTTGCCGCTGATCTACTTCAAGCAGCCATCAACTACGCACACAGATCGGGATTGATCGACCTACCCCTTCCCAACCAGCGATCGATGGACTACCCAGTGATCCAGTACACGGATGTCGATGTACTAGAGTAGGGGTACCCTAGTACCCCGAACTCGTGCACGGACAGTCGCAGCGCCCCAAGGCGGGCGGCTGATGGCCATAAGACCCTCGATAGCTCCTTGGAGCCATTCAAAACAAAGCAACCAAGACCCGGCAAGAGGAGCTTGCGGGAAGGCCACTCGGTATGCGAAGGAAACAAGACCCGGCAAGAGGAGCTTGCGGGAAGGCTTGGCGGCGCTAAAACCCCAAGCGCGACAAGGTTCCCGCGGCAAGGCGCTTATCGGGCGGGCGACCTTTCTTCATCTCCGTTCAGCTCACCCGCCAGCGTGTCACCACGGGCTCCCCCAAATCTGGCGTGTCGGTGGGCGTGCAGCCAGCGGGAGTAGCGACAAACAAGACGACAAGCCACTATCGTGGCGGACGGAGGCGCACTTAACGGTCCCTGTTAATTGTTTAAGGCGATCGAGGCGGGCATTGATGACTCTTGTCCCTTGCCGTCGAGTTAGGTGTAGGTTCTTGTACCTTTGTACATAGCGGTGTACCAACCTAGGTTATTACCATTGTAACCTTGTCTACTTGCCATATGTGGTAACCCCTTGAGCCTATAAAAGGAGGGCCGGGGGCAATGTAGAAGGGGTTGGGTTCAGCTCGATAGAAGACCACACTCACGCTAGGTCTTGTAGCCCGCATTGCTCCCTAGCAAGAACACAAGATAATCCACAAAGCAGCAGTAGGAGTATTATCTCTCCGGAGAGCTCCGAAGCTGGGTAAAAATCCGCTCGTGTGCATCGCCTCGACCCGCTCTTTGCGCAGTCTCCGCCCCCCTCCGAACCACAAAGGGACCCAGGCCCCGTAGGTGCTCGTGGGGCACGATCAGCATCTTCCCCCCGACATCTTTGGCACGCCAGGTAGGGGGCGTCGAGGCTGTGCGAACCTGATCCGGTGATCGCCTGAGCAACTTCATCGACATCTTCATCGACATGGCGCCGAAGAAGAAGCCATCGGCAGCAGCTGAGCCGTCCACGTCGAACCCACCACCACCGGAGCCGTCAGGCGGCGGGGGAAACGCTGGCGGAGGGACCGGCGTCGCTGAGAGAGCCCACGATGACGCCAGGTCCAAGGACAACGCAGCGCGGGCGTCGGCGTCGAATCGCATCGCGTCCATCGCGGGCGCGGGGCGACGGGCGCCACGATACTCGTGGCGCCATATGCTCATTGGATCAAGGCCAAGCTGGAGGATCCCGAGGCCCTCGAGACCCGCATGCGCCCTAGCATGCCGATGCGAGGGAATGCGGTCATTGAGGCGGGATGCTGCTCCTCCTAACTTGGTTAGGAGTCCGAGCACATCCGTTCTTCGCTCCGCATACACCGTTGCCGCCAACCACACCAGCGGAAGCCTTGGCAAGAGCTCAATTGCTCCTAGATTACCCTCCAACGGCCGATAAGGTCGGCGAATGGAGGGCCACAATTCAAAGTCTCATCGGCCGCCAACGGCGACGTCCCACGGCAACCAAGTGCCGCGGCCGCGGCGGGCGACAAAGCGCGAGCCGATGGCGGCGAGACTTGCGGGTGCACCCACCGTACACTCCCCTCCCGAAGGCCAAGATCTCCGACTCGCCGGATCCACCTCGGCAGCGACTCCACGGCGTCGTCGGATCCACGAGCTTCGTCGCGACCAACGCCAAGTTCTTCGGGCGGCAAGAAGAGGACGCTTCGAACCCGAATCGGCGCCGAAGAAAAGCGCCGTCAATCGACCAACGCCGGGCCCACCGTCGATATGCATGCGCCGAGAGAACCAGCGATTTGTCGTCTGTGATAGGTTGCCCTGCGTTCACTCGTGAGCTGCGGCAAGTCCGGTGGCCCGACAAGAAGAACTTCAAACCAGATGTGCGGAGAAATGCGGCGGCAGGACACATCCATCGGAGTTCCTCGGTATCTACACCATCGCGGTGCAAGCTGCGGGGACGAGACGACAAGATCCTCGCCAACTACTTCCCTTGGTGCTCAAGCCAAGCGTCCGATCTTGGCTCATGCACTTGCCGGATGGCTCTATTTCTTCTTAGGCAGATTTGTGCCACCGGTTTGTTGGCGCCTTCACAGTGACCACAAGCCTCATGGCCGGAGAGTGATCTCCACTTGCTTGCCCGAAGGAGGAGTCCTCGCGCAAATTCATCCAGAGATTCGATCGAGTGCACTACAACATCCCGGGCGTCCACCTGCTGCAGTGATTAGTGCATTCCATCAAAATGTCTGAAATCGCAGGATGAGAGAGGAGATCGCGATGTGCAAAGTGAAATCGTCAGCGAGCTCACGCCTGGCCGACAAGTGTGAGCGCTTGAAGAAGGAAGAAGGCTCCGGGAGAGAGTGTGGGAGCAGAGTCTGATAGTGAGGGGACTGCCCCGGCAAGGAATAGCCGGCGGCGGAACAATAGGAGGAAGAAAAACCAAGAAGTACTAGTTGTCGAGCAGTCCGGCAAGGATGGTGCCGCCAACCAGGCCAAGGCCGGTGGCTCCGGCAAGGAGGTTACCGTTGACACCGGCCGCCAAGCTGTGGCGGCCACCGACAAGCCTGGCAGCTCCAACAAGCAGTACTGCAAAATCCACCGCACTAAGGGCCATGATCTCCAGAGCTGCAAGAAAGTCGAGCAGCTTGTTGAGCTACAGAAAGCTGAATACGAGCGGCGAGACAAGGAGAAAGCCCAAGAAGGTGCAGGTGCAGCAAGTAAGAAGAGACCGGTCGGGAGGACACCATGGCAAGGCCAAGCAGCGGCAAGGAGACAGACCTCCCGTGGCGCGACAAAGAAGAAGATGAAGATGAAGATGACGAGGACTATGAAGATGATGAAGCTGATGAGCAGGAGTTTCAAAAGGCAACAGAGGTCCTTTGCGTCAACGGTGGTGCGTCTCTGCATACCTCACACCGCCAACTCAAGCAATGGATGCGTGAGGTCAATGCAGTGAGAACCATCCATAGAGTCACGCAAACCTCGAAGTGGTCCAAGACGCCAATCATCTTTGACATTGAGGATCACCCGATCGCATCACTGCGGTCGGGTGCTTGCCGATGTTGGTCTCACCAACCATCCGCAGCCTCAAGGTCACAAAGATGCTGGTTGACGGCGGGGCGGCCTGAATTTGATCTCCTCTGCGGTGCTCGAAACTTCAAATCCACGACAATGAGCTCGAAGAAACTGGTACTTTCAAGGAATCAACCCGGAAGGAGCAAGCCCAAGGGAAGATCACGTTGCGGTAACCTTGGCGGTGAGCTCAACTTCAGAACTGAGAGGGTCACGTTCGACGTCGCCGATTTCCCATTGCCCTACAATGGCATACTTGGCCGTCCGGCACTCGCCAAATTCATGGCCGCCTCTCACTATGCATACAACCTACTCAAGATGCCCGGCCCGATAAGTGTCATTTCTGTCCATGGCGACAAGAAGGATGCACTTATTTGCGCCGACAAGATTTACCGGGATGTAGCAGCAGCGCCAAATAGCAAACCACTTGCCGTTGAAACTCCCGGGGAGAGGAAGACCACCAGGTCCGGCAAGAGCTCTGTTGCCCACTCCGGCAAGCGCACCTCTTCGGAGTGCTGCGCTACCGTCGAGGACGCACCATCGAGCTCCACCGGCAAGTGCAACAAGACGATGGCAGCTCCGCCAAAGACCAAGAAGGTGCCCGCCAAGGAGGGCGGCAGACCGGTGGTACCTACACCATCGATGCCACGCTTGATCCTAAATAGGAAGGCGAGCTCGTTGCTTTCTGCGGGCGAATGTCGATGTGTTTGCATCGCAACCATCGATATCCCGGTGTTCCCGGAAAGTAATTGAGCACCACCTAGCTGTCTGTCCTCACGCGGCCCGTCAAGCGAAAAGTTAGGAAGCAGCGGTGGGCGCCAAGAATTCATAGCGAAGAAATCAAGAAATTGGAAGCAGCGGGGCTTGTCGAGGAGTCCTCCACCCCGTGGTTGGCCAATCCGGTAGTGGTACGCAAGGCTAATGGGAAATGGAGACTTTGTATTGACTTCACGGATGTTAATAAAGCTTGTCCCAAGGACCCATTTCCCTTGCAGCGTATCGACCAGATTGTTGACTCCACGGTGGATGCGATCTGCTTTCATTTCTTGATGCATATTCAGGATATCATCAGATCTTCATGGCGAAGAGGATGAAGAAAACCGCATTCATCACACCATGTGGCACGATTGCTTTATACGGATGCCTTCGGTTTGAAGAATGCGGTTCAACCTTTGCAAGGGTAGTCCTTGATGCTTTTGGACCACGGTACACGAAATGTAGAAGCCTACATGGATGACATAGTGGTCAAGAGCGAGAGACAAGGCAACCTTGGTTCGATATTTAGATGAGGCGTTTACAAACCTGCGCAAGATCAACCTCAAGCTCAACCCGAGAAGTGTGTGTTTGGAGTCCCTTCGGCAAGCTTCTCGGGTTCTTTGTATCTCGGCGAGGAATTGAAGCCAATCCCGACAAGATCAAGGCCATCGAGCGATCGAAGCACCAAAAGCGCGTCAAGGATGTCGAAGCTTGCGGTTGCGTGGCTGCTCTCAAGAGTTCATCTCTAAGTCTGCTGGCGCGCCTGCTGTTTTCAAGATTTTGAAAAAGCAGGTCAATGAAATGGACTCGGCGGAGGCTGCGCTGCAGACTTGAAGAGATACTGTCCTCCACTCCGATACTTATCGCACCTAAACCACAAGAGAAGTTGCTGCTGTATATAGCAGCGACCAATCAAGTGGCTAGTGCTGCGTTAGTAGCGGAGAGGGAGGCGATGATGAGCCGGCAACCGAGGCAAAAGCGCCCGGCGACGGCGGGGCTTCGCCGTCAAGCTCGGTCTGGCAAGGACGGATCAGCTAGGGTGCGACAAGATACGGAAGAAGATGGTGCAGCGCCCGATGTACTTTGTCGGTTCCCTTTGCAGGGGCTAGATCGAGGTACTCGGTGTGCGAAGCTGCTTTCGGCCTCCTCATGGCCTCGAGGAAGCTGCGCCATTACTTCCAAGCACATGAGATAACAGTTGTCACTCGCTTTCCTTTGAAGAGGATTTTGCGAATCCGAAGCAGCAGCAGGATTGTTGAGTGGGGCTGGAACTATCAAGCTTTGGTCTCAAGTTCGAGAGCACTCCAACTATCGAGCAGGGCATTGGCATAATTCATAGCAGAATGGGCGCCAACACAGGATGAAGAGATTCCGGAGACAAGCATCCCGTCAAGGAGGCAAATAAAGAGTGGCTGTTGTACTTTGATGGTGCTTTCTCGCTGCAAAGCGCCGGTCTTTGGCGTGCTGCTCATCGCACCCACCGGAGAGCACCTCAAGTACATAGTCCGGATGCACTTTCCCAAGGAACAAGCAACAAACAATCTGCAGAGTATGAAGGCTTGCTTGCGGTCTCGGATTGCAGTGGACCTTGGGATTAAGAAGCTCATCGTCGGGGAGACTCACAGCTTGTCGTCCGCCAAGTGAACAAAGACTACGAGTCCGTTGATGGAAGCGTCGTCGATGAAGTGAGGAAGCTGGCAGAGCACTTTGAAGGCTCGCAAATGGAACACGTTCAAGAGCGCAGAATGATATAGCTGATGGCCTCTCCAAATGTGCGCACTTAAGTTACTGTGGAACCAGGAATTTTTGTGCTCAAGCTGACTCAGCCAACCGTGGCACCATCAACAGGACAAAGCAAGAAGAGAAAATTGGTTTCGGCGACTACTCCCGGCAGAGCTCTCTGAAGCCGCCGCCAAGAAGGTCCCTAAAACCAGCGCAAATATCAGCGAGGAGCGATCTGCTCCGACAAACCATCAGTTTGTATCGTTGAAGCAAACGCTCCCGACAAGCTTAGCTCCGGCAAGTTTGACGGGAACATCGAGCTCGGCGGACCCGCAGGTCCTTGCCGTAGAAGCTGATGGTCCCGATGATAGATGAGCCTTTAGTCCTTGTTGTCGAGCCACGAGGCTCCAACATGGGCACAGCAGATCGTCCATTTCCTTGAGACGGAGAACTTCCGAAGAGCAAGAAGAAGCGGAAAAAGTAGCCCGGCGGTCAAGTATGTACCAGTTTGTTGACAACATCACATGCATGAAGAAGACTCAGCGGAGTGAAATTGAAGTGTATTTGCGGGAAGATGGATGAAGCTGTTGGCGAGAGATACGGAGGCATATGTGGTCACCACATTGGCGCGAAGAGCACTTGCCGCAAAGCTTTCCGGCAAGGATTCTTCGGCGAAGCCCTCGGATGCAACTGCACAAGTAACCAAGTGTGAAGCGTGCAGTTCCATTCAAAACAGATACACCAGCCAGCTCAAGCTCTCCGGACGATCCCTTTATCTTGGCCCTTCTCGGTGCAGGGGCTCGACATCTCGGCCCCTTCCCCGAAGCTGTCGGGGCTTTGAGTACTTATGCGTCGCAATCGACAAGTTCACAAAGTGGCGGAAGTGGAACCAGTGAGGAAGGTGATAGCACGGTCGGCCGTCAAGTTCTTGGTCAATTGTTTGCCGCTTTGGGATTCCTAATCGGATCATCACCGACAACGGCACACAGTTCACGAGTCGCACCTTCATGCAGTACGCCCAAGATCTTGGCGCCAAGATCTGCTTTGCTTCCGTTGCTCATCCGAGAAGCAACGATCAAGCAGAGAGGGCAAACGCTGAAGTGCTGCGAGGACTCAAGACCAGAACTTTCGACAGTGCTGCACAAGTGCGAAGGAACTGGATCGAGGAGCTGCAGTGGTTCTTTGGTCGATCGGGACGACGCCAAATCGAGCCATCGCGGACACCCTTTGCTCTAGTCTACGGAGCAAAGGCAGTTCTCCCCACGGAACTCGTATACGGGTCACCTCGAGTGCTCGCTTATGATGAGCTTGAGCAAGAGCAGCTGCGGCAAGATGACGCGCTGCTCCTCGAGGAAGATCGTCTTGAGCTTTGTCAGACGAGCTGCTCGTTACCAGCAAGCTTTGCGTCGCTACCATAGCCGCAAAGTTAATGCCAGAAGCTTCGAGGAAGGCGACCTTGTTCTTCGGCGCGTTGAATCCGCCAAGAATTCCAACAAGTTGACACCTAAGTGGGAAGGCCCTTATCGGGTAAAACGAGTCACTAGGCCCGGCGCTGTCCGCCTTGAGACCGAAGACGGCTTTTCGGTGAGCAATTCCTGGAACATAGAGCATCTTCGTAAGTTTTACCCATGAGGCGCGGTTGCCGGAATCCGTTCCGGCAACCACCCTTTTGTACAAGTCTTGCCGCTGTTGCATGTAATCCTTTGTACAAAGCCGGGCGCAGACCCGTGCATCGATAAAGCCTATGGTTGCGCACATTTTGTTAATACATGCTTTCATAATCATATATGCATGTGTTTACTAACAACCTTGTGCAGCACCCACACCCGTAGCGATAATGAGCCATTAGGCTTCACAACTTTCTTTTCTCTTCTTTCTTCTCAAACAAGAAGAAGGTTCATCCACCCACAAGTTAACCGGGGAGAAGGAGATAGTGGTGTTGGCCGACAAGCGTCGCTCGAGGAACTGTCGCCTTGCCGGAAGATGGACAACAGAAAAGCTAAGTTGCTAAGTTTAAGCGACCAGTTTTAAATTTTTGAGTTATCTTCCTCGAACGATAAGTACCTTGTATGGAAAACCTGTACGCGGAGGAACCAAATCGTGACTAGTCGCGCCCTTACTTTGTTTCAAGTCCGCTCAACAACTTAAGTGAGCTGCGGCTAGTCCGCGACGAGGTTGCTTGTCGGTAGCGACCCCGCCAGCAGGCTGCTGAAGTTCCGCACTCGGCGCTCGCGGCAAGGGTGCCGCACCGGCAAGTTTCCCGGAAAGCGTAGGGCAGTAACATACAAGAGAAGAAATCGAGCAAAGGAAATAACGTTGCATTCGATTGCCTAAGATGGTGTATATTACGAAAATAGCTCATTGCGGCACTAGCTAAATCGTTCTCAGAACTGAAATAACAGCAAAGAGAAGAAAGGTGCGCCGGCATCCAAACCCCGACAAGCTAGAGTTGCCGGGGGCTGCGGCAAGCCGGAGTTGCCGGAGTCTGCGGCAAACCAGAGCTGCCGGGGGCTGCGATATCAGATAAGCCTTTCGTCCTTCCTCAAACATCCCTCTTTCATTAAAAACATTCTACTCGGATACAGTCCGTGGAGAGTGAAAAACATGAAAGAGAAGGTTACAAGTTTTTAAATGCAGATAAGGCCCGAAGGCTTACAAATTAAAAAGATAAGATGCCCGTAATCCCTTTTCTGTCCCTATCTTCAGGAGGTAGGTTGAGGAGGCGGGAAGGGCAAAAGAAGCGCCTCTGCTGAGCTACAGTGCGAAGGCACCAAGAGAACATGCCGGGGCTCTCCAAGACTTGACGGGATGGCGGCGCCGAAGCGGGCTCAAGGCGGGCGGCAGGCGTCGACGCTGTCGAGGGCACTACGCCCTCGTACTCCGACTTGACGGCATTGTCGCCATCCCTCTTCCCCTTTCGCAGCCTCCCTACGCAAGACGCCCAAGGAGACGACCCCGGGGAGTTCAAGAAGCCGGCGACACGGATGATGGGGTCACTGGTAACGCGCGGAGCGGCGCCCGGCAACTAGTTGGGCCCGCTACCCTCGTCGTCGCTGTCGCTCTCCTCCTCGTCACTCTCGCTCGAGGAGGAATCGTCGCTGTCGGAGGAGCTATCCACGCAGCACCTTGCCCTAGTGCCAAGATCCCCGAAGACCTTGACGGAGAGGAGGTCACCCTCCATTAACTTAAAATGGAGGGTAAACCCCGCCAGCAGGTTGTGGATGCGGGCGAATGTCTTCCATCCACGGTCAAGGTACATCACATTAGGGGCTGGGAATACAACGCGGACTCGCGTGCCGCTGATCCCACAGCCCCTCATGTGCAACCTCAACGTCTCGGGCGGATCCGACTCCATCGCCATCGCGAACGGAGCTGGAAGCCGGAGACGACGACGAGGCGCCCGGCGCAGCTTGACAAAGAACTCGCAAGGGCCGTCCCTCGTATGGACCGCCGGCGGGGGCGGGGACGGCGCGTCGCCCCGCCCGCCTCTTCCCCGAACGCCTCGAGCTCGTCCACGACCTCGTCCTCGGAGAGGAACCGCCGACGGAGGCGGAGACGGCGCACCGCTTCGTCCGCCTCTCCCCCGGGCTCCTCGACCTCGTCCACGACCTCGCCCCCTCCCTCTTCCCCTTGCGGCCGGCTCCGCCACCCAGGCGTGGGATTGGGAGGGTGCGCTGCCTAGCTGCGACCCTCGCCGCCACCGATGGAGAACCAAGGTTCCCTTTCTCCATGGTGAATGAGAGAAAGGGAAGCGGTCAAGAAAGGAAAGGATGGGAGAGTGCGGGCTTGCGCCCCTTCCACCCTTCTTAAAAGAGCAAGGTGGGGCTCGGCCGCCCTTTCGGCGAATCGAGGCGCAGGAAGAGCAGGGAATTAGGGCAGGCCTGCTGCCTCTGCCGCAACGGCCAAGTTTCCACTTCCACCGCCGTGACCCAGTGCATGGGAACCACGTGGCGGAGATGCGAAGCGAGGCGACGGATGAGGCGACCTCACACGACGCCCACTTCACCCACGACACCACAATTAACGCGTGCGTTCAGAGAAAGCGTGGCGGGGCGTGCCGTTCGTGGGAGACGTGGTGGGTCCAAGGCGAGTAACGGCGTAATCAAGGCCACGCTGGCGCAGTGCACTGCTTTTGGGCCTGGCCCAATGAGCTTAGCGCCGTGTGTGGCCCAGTTCGGGGCTCTGCCGGTGTACTAGAGTAGGGGTACCCTAGTACCCCGAACTCGTCACGGACGATCGCATAGCGCCAAGGCCGGGCCGGCCTGATGGCCGCTAAGACCCTCGATAGCTCCCTTGGAGCCATTCAAAACAAAGCAACCAAGACCCGGCAAGAGGAGCTTGCCGGAAATACTCAGTAGCGAAGAAACAAGACCCGGCAAGAGGAGCTTGCTTGGAAGGCTTGGTGGCGCTAAAACCCCAAGCGCGACAAGGTTCCCGCCGCGGCAAGGCGCTTGTCGGGGCGGGCGACCTCTCTTCATCTCCGCTCCAGCTCACCCGCCAATGTGTCACCACGGGGCTCCCCCAAGTACGCGTGTCGGTGGGCCGTGCAGCCAGCGGGGAGTAGCGACAAACAGCGCTGACAAGCCACTATCATGGCGGACGGAGGCACACTTAACGGTCCTTGTTACACTGTTCGGGCGACTGAGACGGGCATTGATGACTCTTGTCCCTTGCCGTCAGAGTTAGGTGTAGGTTACTGTACACTGTACATAGCGGTGTACCAACCTAGGTTATTACCATTGTAACCTTGTCTACTTGCCATATGTGGTAACCCCTTGAGCCTATAAAAGGAGGGCCGGGGGCAACGTAGAAGGGGTTGGGTTCAGCTCGATAGAAGACCACACTCACGCTAGGTCTTGTAGCCCGCATTGCTCCCTAGCAAGAACACAAGATAATCCACAAAGCAGCAGTAGGAGTATTATCTCTCCGGAGAGCTCCGAAGCTGGGTAAAAATCCGCTCGTGTGCATCGCCTCGATCTGCTCTTTGTGCAACCTCCGCCCCCCTCCGAACCACAAGGGACCAGGGTCCCGTAGGTGCTCGTGGGGCACGATCAGCATCTTCCCCCCGACAACGGATGACACGATTCTTGTCATGCCGGCCTGTCCCGTCCAAGTTGCACATATGAAGAAACTGCTAGTCGACTACGCTAATTCCATCGGCCTGAAAATCAACTTTCAAAAGTCAATGCTGGTGCCGCTGAACGTACCTGATGACACGGTACTGGAATTGACTCAAACCCTACAATGTTCCATTGGCAAACTGCCGTTCACATACCTGGGACTACTGATGGGGACCACCAGACCATCAGTGACAGATTTGATGCCAGTTGTTGAAAGTGCAGAAAGAAAGCTATCCTCATCTCTCTCTATGCTAAACCATGGCAGCAAACTGACACTCCTAAACTCGCTGATCACCTTGCTAATGATATATCCAATGCGGACCCTCAAATTCCCACCAAAGCTGATAGAATACTTGGACAAGATAAGAAGAAGATGTTTGTGGCGCAAGAAAACAGAAAATGGAGAATCGTGCCACTCCCTGGCTGCTTGGGACCTAGTATGTCGTCCCAAAAAACATGGAGGGATGGAGATTCTGGACATCAAGGTTCAGAATACGGGCTTACTGCTAAAATTCCTACATAACTTCTACAACAAAAAAGATATCCCATGGTGCGAGCTGATTTGGTCTACCTACTACGACAATAAAATCCCACATGCATCGGCGCCGTGCGGCTCGTTTTGGTGGCGCGATGTTATGAGCCTAAGCGACATTTACAGAGGAATCACAAAGGTTTCGGTGGGGGCAGGAGATGTGACTATATTTTGGAAGGATATGTGGCAAGACCGAACGTTCGAGACAGCGTACCCAAGAGCGTTTTCGTATGCTATGGATGAGGACACTTCTGTGGCAGCATTCCTTTCCATTACATCTCTTGGCGAGGGGTTCCATGTGCTGGTCTCTCCACAGGCCACTGATGAGATCAAGGAAATGCAAGCCATCACTTCACACACAACACTAGATGGATCGATACACGACTCTTGGACATGTGTGTGGGGTGCCAAATACTCAGCCAGAAAAATACTATGCCTTCTACTTCAAAGATGTCCAGGCGGATGCGTGTTTTGATGGATATGGAAATCCAGATGCACGATGAAAATTAAGTTATTCGCTTGGCTGATTGCAGCGGACAGAATAAACACCAAGAACATGATAAAAAGGAGACATTGGAATGTCGCAGATCGGGTCAACTGTGCCCTTTGAGATAGGGCGATGGAGGAAACAGTGGAACATCTCTTCTTCGAATGCCCGTTCAGCGCTGAATGCTGGGACTCCATTGACATGCATTGGGAGGACGCTGGGAACAGACTGACAAAAATACACTGTGGTAAGGAAGCATGGGTAGGCCCTCTTTTCATGGAGATCTTCCTAACAGCAGCTTGGTGTATATGGAAAGAACGCAACGATAAAATATTCAGAAGAATCCCCCATTCGATCCAATCCTGGAAAAGAAGACTCAAATCAGACATGATCCTACTCACTCATAGGGTCAAAGCTTCCCTAGTGGCGCCAATACAAAACTTTGTAGCTTCTGTAAATTAAACACTTTTGATACCCCTGTACTCACCACCACATCCAAATGTAAAAGTGTTAGTAGGCCTCCCAAAGTTAGGGGCCGAAAATGACACTAATACCATGGATTATGGACATCTAATAACCTTGTTGTGTTATATAAAAATACGTCAGTAGGAGCCTCTCCTACTGTCTTTGATTGCTAAAAAAAGCAATACCTTATGTGCAGTTCTATCTCCAGCGTGATGTCCTCCATAAGCTTCGGAGTGACACTTGCGTAGGATCGGTTCCTGTTCATGCTCAGGTGCACAACGTCTAATAACACCATCTACTCCTTCTTTATAAAGGTGTGGATCGTCCCAAAAGTAATGTCTCAAATCATATAAGAACTTTTCTTTTGTTGGTATGTGAAACTAGGTGGTATGAATTTAGCAACAATATACTTGGCATAGTCAGCATACCATGGAGTACTACGGGAAGTACTTGTAACATTTAATTGTTCATCAGGAAAGCTATCATCGATAGGTAGTGGGTCATCATGAACATTTTCTAACCTAGACAAGTTGTCTGCAACGGGGTTCTCAGCTCCTTTTCTATCAACGATATGTAAATCAAATTCTTGTAGCAAGAGAACCCATCTAATAAGTCTAGGTTTAGCATCTTTCTTTTCCATAAGATATTTAATAGCAGCATGATCAGTGTGAATAGTTACTTTAGAATCAACAATATAAGGTCTGAACTTATCACAAGCAAATACAACTTCTAAAAGTTCTTTTTCAGTAGTAGCATAATTTCTTTGAGCATTGTCTAGAGTTTTACTAGCATAATGGATAACATTTAATTTCTTATCAACTCTTTTCCCTAGAACAGCACCTACAGCATAATCACTAGCATCACACATAATTTCAAAGGGTAAATTCCAATCTGGTGGCTGAACAACAGGTGCAGAGACTAATGCTTTCTTAAGTATTTCAAATGCTTCTACACAATCATCATCAAAGACAAACGGTATATATTTTTGTAATAAATTAGTCAGAGGCCGAGGGATTTTGGAGAAGTCCTTAATGAACCTCCTATAGAATCTGGCGTGACCAAGGAAACTACTTATACCTTTGATGTCCTTGGGACACGACATCTTTTCAATAGCGTCAACCTTGGCTTTATCAACTTCAATACCTCTTTCAGAAACTTTATGCCCCAAGACAATACCTTCATTAACCATAAAGTGGCACTTTTCCCAATTCAAGACAAGATTAGTTTCTTCACATCTCTGCAAAACTCAATCAAGATTGCTCAAGCAATCGTCAAAAGAGGATCCATAGACGGAAAAGTCGTCCATGAAAACCTCACAAATCTTTTCACAAAAGTCAGAGAATATAGCCATCATGCATCTTTGAAAGGTAGCAGGTGCATTACATAAACCAAAAGGCATACGTCTATAAGCAAAAGTACCAAAAGGGCATGTAAAAGTAGTCTTTGATTGATCTTTAGCCGACATGTATTTGAGAGAAACCGAATAACCATCTAGAAAGCAATAATGTGTATGTTTGCATAATCTTTCTAGCATTTGATCAATAAAAGGTAAGGGGTAATGATCTTTCTTAGTAGCCTTATTTAATTTGTGGAAATCTATTACCATCCTATAACCTGTAATAATTCTTTTTGGAATCAATTCATCTTTATCATTGGGAACAACAGTAATACCTCCCTTCTTAGGGACACAATGGACAGGACTTACCCACTGACTATCAGCAACGGGATAAATTATACCTGCCTCCAGAAGCTTGAGTATTTCTTTTCTTACCACTTCTTTCATTTTAGGATTCAGACGTCGTTAAGGATCTCGAACTGGTTTGACATCCGGTTCCAAATTTATTTTATGTTGACAGAGAGTGGGACTAATGTCCTTAAGATCATCAAGAGTATATCCAATAGCAGCACGGTGCTTCTTCAGAATTTTGAACAATCTTTCTTCTTCATGCTTTGAAAGGTTAGCACTAATAATAACAGGATATATCTTATTTTCATCAAGATAAGCATATTTAAGATTATCAGGCAACGGTTTAAGCTCAAACACGGGATCACCCTTGCGTGGAGGAGGATCCCCTAGGATTTCAACAGGCAAATTGTGTTGCAGAATAGGTTCCTGTTTAAAGAATACTTCATCTATTTCCCTTCTTTCATTCATGAACATATCATTTTCATGGTCTAGCAAATAATGTTCTAAGGGATCACTAGGAGGTACGGCGATAGAAGCAAGACCAATAATTTCATCCTTACTAGGCAATTCTTCCTCACGATGTTGTTTACTAAATTTAGAGAAATTAAACTCATGAACCATGTCATCCAAGCCAATAGTAACAACATTCTTTTCACAATCTGTTTTAGCATTAACAGTGTTCAAGAAGGGTCTACCAAATATAATGGGACAAAATCTATCTTGTGGGCAACTGAGAACAAGAAAATCAGAGGGATATTTAGTTTTCCCACACAAGACTTCAACATCTCTAACAATTCCCACTGGTGAAATAGTATCTCTATTGGAAAGTTTAATTGTAACATCAATTTCTTCTAACTCAGCAGGTGCAATTTCATGCTTGATTTCTTTATACAATCATAAGGTATAACACTAGCACTAGCACCCATATCACATAAGCCATGATAACAATGATCTCCTATTTTAACAGAAATAACAGGCACGCCTACCACAGGTCTATGTTTATCCTTAGCACAAGGTTTAGCAATTCTAGCAGTTTCACCGCAAAACTGAATAACATGCCCATCAATATTATCAGACAAGAGATCTTTAACAATAGAAATATTAGGTTCTACTTTAACTTGCTCAGGAGGCGTATAAGTTCTAATATTGCTTTTACGAACAACAGTTGAAGCTTTAGCATGATTCTTTATTCTAACAGGGAAAGGTGGTTTCTCAACATAAGAAGTAGGAACAATAGGATCATTATAAGTGACAGTCTTTTCTTCAACTTTAATAGGTGCAGCTACTTTTACTTCTATGGGAGGATGATATTTAAACCACTTCTCCTTAGGAAGATCAACATAAGTAGCAAAAGATTCACAGAAAGAGGCTACTATCTCAAGGTCAAGTCCATATTTAGTGCTAAACTTACGGAAAATATCGGTATCCATAAAAATTTAACACAATCAAACTTAGGTGTCATACCTGACTCCTTACCTTCGTCGAGGTCCCAATCTTCAGAGTTGCATTTAATTCTATCCAATAAGTCCCATTTGAATTCAATAGTCTTCATCATAAAAGAGCCATCACAAGAAGTATCGAGCATGGTGCGATTATTTTCAGAAAGCCGAGCATAAAGATTTTGAATAATTGTTTCTCTTGGAAGCTCATGATTGGGGCATGAATATAACATTGATTTAAGCCTCCCCCAAGCTTGAGCGATGCTTTCTCCTTCACGAGGCCCGAAATTATATATATAATTGCGATCACGATGAACAAGATGCATAGGGTAATATTTTTGATGAAATTCCAATTTCAATCTTCTATAGTTCCATGATCTCGTATCATCACATAGCCTATACCATATCAACGCGTCTCCCTTCAAAGATAAAGGGAAAACCTTCGTCTTAGCAACATCATCGGGTATACCTGCAAGCTTAAATAATCCACAAACTTCATCCACATATATTAAGTGCTCATCAGGATGCTTTGTTCCATCTCCTGTAAAAGGTGTGGGATCTTAAGAAGAGGTGTCTAGAGGGGGGTGATTAGACACTAAGTACCAAAGTTGCAGTTTTTAACTTCTTTTGGTTTAAATGGAGTTTAGGCACAAGTTTAACATTCTCAATACATAACAAGTAAGAATGCAATGAGTATATAGGCAGCGGAAAATAGAGCATGCAACTTGCAAGAAAGTAAGGGAAGGGTTTGGAGGATACAAACGCAATTGGAGACACGGATGTTTTTGTCGTGGTTCCGATAGGTGGTGCTATCGTACATCCACGTTGATGGAGTCTTCAACCCACGAAGGGTAACGGCTACGCGAGTCCACGGAGGGCTCCACCCACGAAGGGTCCATGAAGTAGCAACCTTGTCTATCCCACCATGGCCGTCGCCCACGAAGGACTTGGCTCACTAGCGGTAGATCTTCACGAAGTAGGCGATCTCCTTGCCCTTACAAACTCCTTGGTTCAACTCCACAATCTTGTCGGAGGCTCCCAAGTGACACCTAGCCAATCTAGGAGACACCACTCTCCAAGAAGTAACAAATGGTGCGTTGATGATGAACTCCTTGCTCTTGTGCTTAAAATGATAGTCTCCCCAACACTCAACTCTCTCTCATAGGATTTGGATCTGGTGGAAAGAGGGTTTGAGTGGAAAGCAACTTGGGGAAGGCTAGAGATCAAGATTCATATGGTAGGAATGGAATATCTTGGCCTCAACACATGAGTAGGTAGTTCTCTCTCAGAGATAGGATGCTGGAAGTGTAGGTTCAGTCTGATGGCTCTCTCCATGAATGAATAGGAGGTGGAGGGGTATATATAGCCTCCACACAAAATCTAACCGTTACACACAATTTACCAATCTCGGTGGGACCGAATCAACAAACTCGGTCAGACCGATTTTAGTAAACCTAGTGGCCGTTAGGGTTTTCGGTGGGACTGACTTGCATCTCGGTAGGACCGATATGGTTAGGGTTAGGGCATAACGTAATCTCGGTGAGACCGATTACACAAACTCGGTGAGTGCAATTTTGGTAATTAGCTAACCAGAGAATTGGTAAGCCAAACTCGGTGAGACCGATTACTCAAACTCGGTGGGACCCATTTTGATAATGAGTCAACCAGAAAGTTTGCATTGTAATCTCGGTAGTACCGATTGCTCAAACTCGGTGAGACCGATTTTGATAGTGGACATACACAGAGAGATTACAATCCCATCTCGGTGAGACCGAGGTCCCTATCGGTGAGACCGATTTGCCTAGGGTTTGTGGCAGTGGCTAAGACATCCAAACTCGGTGGCGCCGGATAGGAAGAATCAGTGGGGCCGAGTTTGACTTTAGGTTTTTAGGACATATGTGTGGAAGTGGGAAAGTAGTTGAGGGTTTTGGAGCATATCACTAAGCACATGAAGCAAGAGGCTCGTTGAGCAACACGTCATCCCTCCTTGATAGTATTGGCTTTTCCTATAGACTCAATGTGATCTTGGATCACTAAAATGTAAAATGAAGAGTCTTGAGCTTGAAGCTTTAGCCAATCCTTTGTCCTTAGCATCTTGAAGGAGTTCCCACATCCTTTAGTCCATGCCACTCCATTGTTGAACTTATCTGAAACATACTAGATAAAGGTGTTAGTCCAACAAGAGATATGTTGACATTAATTACCAAAACCACCTAGGGAGCACTTGTGCTTTCAATCTCCCTCTTTTTGGTAATTGATGACAACATACATCAAAGCTTTAGATAAAGATATAAAGAATAGCAAGTAAAGCTTTGGAAAGACATGTAACAGGCATAGGCTCCCCCTACATGTATGCAATCATGTGAATATGGAATATAGAAGCATGTGATAGCATAACCATGATAGAGCAGGCAATGTGTTACATGTATCTTGGCCATATGCATCAGAGCAACGAATATTAAAGAGAATACCTTCATGCCCATGAGTCCTTCTTGCAAACAGTATGTACATCAGCAAGAATTCCTCATACACATGATTGTGATGCATATACTTACCTTGTAGTCTTGAGTTGGCTTAGGATGAAATGAACCTGCGTAAACAAGGTTAGATAACACAGATGCACCTACTAGCCAGAGCAAACAAAAGAAACCACAAGAATACCAAGACTGGGATGACATGTAGAGAGTGAGTACTAAGTACTACATTGGATTTGACATGTCCCCAAGAGTAAAGATATGCAATGAATTTGAATGATTTCTTTTCCTTAGATGTCTTGCTCCCCCTGAATCTAGAATGGGATACTGGGAGAAGATAGGGAACAGGAAATCAGAGCTGAAAGAAAACCAGAGCTGAAAGATATAAATGAACAGAGCTAATGCAAGCTAATGCAAATAAGCACAAATGAACATGTCTTTCCCCTCAAGAAGACACGTGGCATATCTCCTCTTGAGCACCAAGCATCTGGGATCCTTGAGAAATACTCTCTACTAGTATTCTCTCCCCTGGAGATCTCTCTCTCTCCCCCTGAAGGATCTCTCTCTCCTTCTCTGATGTGATCTCTTTAAGTGATAAGCTTTGATGTGATCTCTCTCTCCCCCTTTGACATCAATTTCCAAGAAGGGCTTGATAAAGATGTGATCTCTCTCTCCCCCTCTGGAATTTGTCGTGAATAGGTTTGATCCTTGAGTCACAACATAAAGAAATGATAAAAATGTGATGCTTGTAGAGGACAAGATTCATTGAGTGGAGCTAGATCAGAAGAAACACAGAATAAGTGGCAAACTGATTTTCCTGTTGTGAAATCGGTGGCACCGAGTGGTATTCTTCGGTGGTACCGAAAGTTTTCGGTTGGACCGAAAATAACAACTTGGTGTAACCGAGTTCATCGCAGAGAAAACACTTGTCACCTCAGCTCACTTGACTAATAAGATCTCACAAAGATTTGCAAGGAATTTACTGAATGATATGCAATGAATTGGAATGCAGAAAATGCAGAGCAAACAGAAAGAAATCTAGATGAAGGTTTTTTTTTGAAAGGGGAAACACATATGCATGAGACAAATGCAGAAACTCAGAAAAGAACACAAGAGAACTTCATCTAGAGATGGTCAGCGACAAAGTCACCTATGTTAGAGTATATTGACTTAGGAGTCAAGTGAGATCACTTGATCATAGGTCATACTCATCGTTTAAGCTCAAAATGGGGTTACCATTTTTTGTTTAAGAATTTTGATGTATTCACATCTTGTCGAGTTGCTTTGGCTCATGTCTCGGAGTAAAGCTTCTCTAAGATGGAATGACATACCTTGGTTGGTGGTGATGACCATGTAGTTGAACTTGTGTGGGTTGCTCAAGGTTGATGTAGCTCATCAAGAGTTGGGAGCACCACTTGGAATTTGAGTCCATCTACCTACATGGGTTAGTTCTTGCAAGGAGTAACACTTGTGAAAAATAGAATTTAATCATGAAGCTCAATAATAGAGATTGTCAAAGGATATATTTGAAAGATTCCACGCTTCCTTGACTTCAACCACCATAGTGTAGAGACTTGGTGATGTATAGATTGCTTATGATATGAATGGTTTACAATCTCATGGAATTTGATTCAACCAAGTACCTACATGGGTTAGATAACATACAAGATACAAATATATCCAAGATATAATATATTCATCATAAGAGAAATATCAAGGATTAGTCATAATCTCATGTCTTGCATGTATCCAATGGAGTTTCTACTCCAAGTTTGAAGCATCAATGATGTTCAATTCTCCTATTAACCCGCAAATCATTTTCTGATCAAGAGGTTTAGTGAATATATCCGCTAATTTCTTTTTGGTGCGAACATGCTTAAGATCAATGTCTCCCTTAGCAACATGATCTTGAATGAAATGATGACGAACTTCAATATGCTTAGTTCGAGAATGTTGCACAGGATTATGACCAATTTTGATAGCACTTTCATTGTCACAAAGCAATGGAACATGTCTCACATATATCCCATAATCTTTAAGAGTTTGGGTCATCCAAAGTAATTGAGCACAACATGAACCAGCGGAAATGTACTCCGCTTCGGCAGTGGATAAGGATACCGAGTTTTGTTTCTTGGAAGACCAAGACACAAGAGATCTACCAAGAAATTGACAAGTAACCGAAGTGGACTTTCTATCAACCTTGTCTCGGGCATAGTCCGAGTCGGAGTAGCCAACAAGATCGAAAGAGGCCCTCTTAGGATACCAAATGCCAAAATTTGGTGTATGGATTAAGTATCTCACTATCCTTTTCATGGCCTTAAGATGACATTCTTTAGGAGCAGCTTGATATCGTGCACACATGCACACGCTTAGCATAATATCGGGACGTGAAGCACATAGATATAACAATGAACCAATCATAGAGAGATAAACCTTTTGATCAACCGGTTCACCATCTTTGGTCAAGTCAAGATGTCCACTAGTAGGCATGGGTGTAGACATACTTTTGCATTCTTGCATATTGAACTTCTTGAATAAGTCCTTAGTGTACTTCGTTTGAGAGACAAAGGTACCTTCCTTAGTTTGCTTGATTTGCAACCCAAGAAAGAATTTGAGTTCACTCATCATTGAAATCTCAAACTTCTCCGACATTAGCTTTCCAAACTTTTCACTAAAATGAGGGTTAGTTGAACCAAATATAATATCATCAACATAGATTTGGCACACAAATAGTTCACCATTAACCCTTTTAGTAGAAAGTGTGGAATCAATTTTCCCAATTCCAAAGCCTTTTTCAATAAGGAACTTGGTCAAGCATTTATACCATGCTCTAGGAGCTTGTTTAAGACCATAAAGAGCTTTGTGAAGTTTGTAAACATGATTTGGTTTCTTAGGATTGACAAAGCCGGGAGGTTGTTTGACATAAACTTCCTCCTCTATTTCACCATTTAGAAAAGCACTTTTAATGTCCATTTGGTACAAGGTGATATCATGATGATTAGCATAGGCAAGTAAGATGCGAATGGACTCAAGTCTAGCAACGGGAGCATTAGTCTCACCATAGTCCATACCTTCGACTTGTGTGTAGCCTTGGGCGACGAGACGTGCTTTGTTGCGAACTACTTGTCCATCTTCATCTTGCTTGTTGCGAAACACCCATTTGGTACCGATGATGTTGTGGTTGTTGTCGGGCTTCTCAACCAATGTCCAAACTTGGTTCCTCTCAAAATTGTGTAGCTCTTCATGCATAGCATTTATCCAATCCGGATCTTCCAATGCTTCTTCAACCTTCATAGGTTCAATGCTAGAGATGAAAGAATAGTTTTCACAAAAGTTAGCTAAACGAGTTTTAGAGCGAGTGATTCTCCCGGTTTGAATGTCATTGTAGATTTGCTCGATGGGATGATCTTTAGCAATTCTTGCTCGAACTCGTGATAGCTTTTGCTTGGGTCTTCGTTGAACATCTTCTTCATCTTGTTCTTCTTCTTGGCCTTCTTCATTGTTGGCGTTGTCGTTCTCTTGTCGAGGTGGAGAAGGGGGTTGTTGACGTTCGTGATGTTCTTCCTTGTTTTCTTCATCTTGGTGTGTCCCACTTGTGGATGCTTCCGTATCAACTCTTGGTTCACCTTGTCATGAAGTAGAAGCTTCCACTTGGATGGACGAGGTACTCTCCTTCACCTCCGTTGGACAGACCTTGCCAATAGACAAGTCTTGGATTGCTTCCGAAGGGTCTTTGTCTCCTACATCAATTGGCAATTGCTCTACTTGCGAGCCGTTAGATTCATCAAACTTCACATCTACCGTCTCTTCAACCTTTCGGGTGAAATTGTTGTAGACACGGTAAGTGTGAGAGTTTGAGCCATAACCTAATAGGAAACCTTCATGAGACTTAGGAGCAAATTTAGAACGATGATGCTTATCAAGAATGTAGCACTTTGAGCCGAATACTCAAAAGTATCCAACTTGGGGTTTGTTACCGGTGAGGAGCTCGTATGCCGTCTTGCCGAGTAGCTTGTGAAGATACAAGCGATTTGTTGCATGACTAGCTGTCTCAACCGCTTCTGCCCAAAAGTGCTTCGGTGTCTTGTACTCATCAAGCATCGTTCTCGCCATTTCGATGAGCGTCCGGTTCTTCCTCTCAACAACTCCATTTTGTTGAGGTGTGTACGTAGCCGAGAACTCGTGTGAAATCCCTTCTTCGTCAAGAAAGGTGTCCACATTTGCATTCTTGAACTCCGTTCCGTTGTCGCTGCGAACATTCTTGATCTTCACTTCAAATTGGTTTTGGGCCTTCCTAGCGAAGTTTTTGAAGATCTTTTGGACCTGCGATTTATCATCGAGAAAGAACACCCACGTAAATCTTGAAAAATCATCAACTATAACTAGACCAAAAGAATTTCCACCGAGACTCTTGTAGGAGTTGGGACCAAAGAGATCCATGTGAAGTAGCTCGAGTGGCCTCCTTGTGGTCATAATGTTCTTCACGGGATGCCTTCCTCCAACCTGTTTACCTGCTTGACAAGCACTGCAAAGTCTATCCTTATCAAATATGACATCGTTAACTCTTATGATTCCCTTTAATAAGCTTGTCAAGGTTTCTCATGCCAACGTGACCTAATCGTCTATGCCGTAACCAACGTTTTGAGGATTTAGCAATGAAGCAAGTTGCCTTTTTAGTGAAATCAACAATGTATAGATCACCTCTACGTATACCAGTAAAGACCATTTTATGATTGTCTCGACAAAACACTTGGCAATCAATTTCAGTAAATAGGACATTGAAACCGAAATCAGCAAGTCTAGATACTGAAAGTAAGTTGTAGCCAAGAGATTCAACGAGCATGACATTCTGAATGGAGCTATCATGTGAGATGGCCACCTTACCGAGGCCAACCACCTTACCCTTTGAGTTGTCACCGAAAGTGACAAACTTTCGAGGACCATCATTTTCAGCAAGCTCACGAAACATGTCTTTATCTCCGGTCATGTGATCGGTACATCCACTGTCAAGAACCCATTCCTTTCCTCCTGACACATATCCCCGAAGATTTGCCATAAGACCAAAATGTCTCATTGCATCATCAGGATCGAAGTCACTATCATCATCCTCATCATAGTATCCATGTTCAACATCGTCATGTGGAGGATCAAATCGTAGAGAGGGTAATTTGTTAGAGTGAGTTTGACAATGATCTTGCTTATGAATTCTTATAGCTTCGGAAATAATATCACTAATAATTCCAACATCTCCTTTGGCACGCATAAGGTCGGTAAGTTCAAATAGACGATCACCAAACATAGGATCACTAGTATTCATTTTACTCAAAGCAATAGACTTATAGAGAATTTCATCTATATTTTTCAAGGAATAATTTGGAAGGCGTTCCTCAAGAAATTTCCATATAGTGTAGGCACACTCAAGAGTAGGCAGGAATCTAATTAAGTTTCTAGGCAAGCCTCTAGTGATAAGATTAACAGTTCTAAGATTCCTAGTCATGTCAATGGCTTCATCAAGGGTAGGATGCATAGGATCAACATGAGGTGCACAAGGGCTAGCAATGTACTTATTCAAATGATATTGATTGAAAATTACAAGCATCTCATTTTTCCACTCATGAAAATACTCTCCGTCAAGAATAGGCACTCTATGACTAAGACTCCCCAAAGTAGACTCATCCATCTTCCTCCAATGGTGATTAAACCAAGGCAATGGAGACCAAAGCTCTGATACCACTTGTGGGATCTTGAGAAGAGGTGTCTAGAGGGGGGTGATTAGACACTAAGTACCAAAGTTGCAGTTTTTAACTTCTTTTGGTTTAAATGGAGTTTAGGCACAAGTTTAACATTCTCAATACATAAAAAGTAAGCATGCAATGAGTATATAGGCAGCGGAAAATAAAGCATGCAACTTGCAAGAAAGTAAGGGAAGGGTTTGGAGGATTCAAACGCAATTGGAGACACGGATGTTTTTGTCGTGGTTCCGATAGGTGGTGCTATCGTACATCCACGTTGATGGATACTTCAACCCACGAAGGGTAACGGCTGCGCGAGTCCACGGAGGGCTCCACCCACGAAGGGTCCACGAAGTAGCCACCTTGTCTATCCCACCATGGCCGTCGCCCACGAAGGACTTGCCTCACTAGCGGTAGATCTTCACAAAGTAGGAGATCTCCTTGCCCTTACAAACTCCTTGGTTCAACTCCACAATCTTGTCGGAGGCTCCCAAGTGACACCTAGCCAATCTAGGGGACACCACTCTCCAAGAAGTAACAAATGGTGCGTTGATGATGAACTCCTTGCTCTTGTGCTTCAAATGATAGTCTCCCCAACACTCAACTCTCTCTCATAGGATTTGGATCTGGTGGAAAGAGGGTTTGAGTGGAAAGCAACTTGGGGAAGGCTAGAGATCAAGATTCATATGGTAGGAATGGAATATCTTGGCCTCAACACATGAGTAGGTAGTTCTCTCTCAGAGATAGGATGTTGGAAGTGTAGGTTCAGTCTGATGGCTCTCTCCACGAATGAAGAGGAGGTGGAGGGGTATATATAGCCTCCACACAAAATCTAACCGTTACACAAAATTTACCAATCTCGGTGGGACCGAATCAACAAAATCGGTCAGACCGATTTTAGTAAACCTAGTGACCGTTAGGGTTTTCGGTGGGACTGACTTGCATCTCGGTAGGACCGATATGGTTAGGGTTAGGGCATAACGTAATCTTGGTGAGACCGATTACACAAACTCGGTGAGACCGATTTTTCTAATTAGCTAACCAGAGAGTTGGTCAGGCAAACTCGGTGAGACCGATTACTCAAACTCGGTGGGACCCATTTTGATAATGAGTCAACCAGAAAGTTTGCATTGTAATCTCGGTAGTACCGATTGCTCAAACTCGGTGAGACCGATTTTGATAGTGGACATACACAGAGAGATTACAATCCCATCTCGGTGAGACCGAGATTCCTATCGGTGAGACCAATTTGCCTAGGGTTTGTGGCAGTGGCTAAGACATCCAAACTCGGTGGCGCCAGATAGGAAGAATCAGTGGGGCCGAGTTTGACTTTAGGTTTTTAGGACATATGTGTGGAAGTGGGAAAGTAGTTGAGGGTTTTGGAGCATATCACTAAGTACATGAAGCAAGAGGCTCATTGAGCAACACCTCATCCCTCCTTGATAGTATTGGCTTTTCCTATAGACTCAATGTGATCTTGGATCACTAAAATGTAAAGTGAAGAGTCTTGAGCTTGAAGCTTTAGCCAATTCTTTGTCCTTAGCATCTTGAAGAAGTTCCCACATCCTTTAGTCCATGCCACTCCATTGTTGAACTTATCTGAAACATACTAGATAAAGGTGTTAGTCCTACAAGAGATATGTTGACATTAATTACCAAAACCACCTAGGGAGCACTTGTGCTTTGAAAAGGATTAGCTAGCAATTTTTCCATCATACCCGAAGGAAATTCAAAAGGAGTTTCATTTTCAATAGGTTCAGTAGGTTGAGGAGCAACTCTTTGCTCTACTAGACGGGGTGAAGATACCCCGAACAAGCCCCTCAGAGGATTACTTTCCATAGTAACAAGTGACAGCAAATTTCAGCACACTATATAAATTTGTCCTTACCAAATTCCACACCAAAGGCGCTTCACTCCCCGGCAACGGAGCTAGAATAAGTAAGAGTGTCGAACCCAACGAGGAGCAGAAGGAAATGACAAGCGGTTTTCAGCAAGGTATTCTCTTCAAGTACTGAAATAAATGGTAACAGATAGTTTTGTGATAAGATAAATTGTAACGAGCAACAAGTGACAAAAGTAAATAAAGTGCAGCAAGGTGGCCCAATCCTTTTTGTAGCAAAGGACAAGCCTGGACAAACTCTTATATAAGGAAAAGCGCTCCCGAGGACACATGGGAATATCGTCAAGCTAGTTTTCATCATGTTCATATGATTCGCGTTCGGTACTTTGATAATTTGATATGTGGGTGGACCGGTGCCTGGGTGCTGTTCTTACTTGAACAAGCATCCCACTTATGATTAACCTCTATTGCAAGCATCCGCAACTACAACAAAAGTATTAAGGTAAACCTAACCATAGCATGAAACATATGGATCCAAATCAGCCCCTTACGAAGCAACGCATAAACTAGGGTTTAAGCTTCTGTCACTCTAGCAACCCCTCATCTACTTATTACTTCCCAATGCCTTCCTCTAGGCCCAAATAATGGTGAAGTGTTATGTAGTCGACGTTCACATAACACCACTAGAGGCTAGACAACATACATCTCATCAAAATATCGAACTAATACCAAATTCACATGACTACTAATAGCAAGACTTCTCCCTTGTCCTCAGGAACAAACGTGACTAATCACAAAGCATATTCATGTTCATAATAATAGGGGTAATAATATGCATATAGGATCTGAACATATGATCTTCCACCAAATAAACCAACTAGCATCAACTACAAGGAGTAATCAACACTACTAGCAACCTACTAGCACCAATCCCGGACTTAGAGACAAGAATTGGATACAAGAGATGAACTAGGGTTTGGAGAGGAGATGGTGCTGGTGAAGATGTTGATGGAGATTGCCCTCTCCCGATGATAGGAGTGTTGGTGATGATGATGGCGATGATTTCCCCCTCCCGGAGGGAAGTGTCGTCGACAGAACAGCTCTGCCGGAGCCCTAGATTGGTTCCGCCAAGGTTCCGCCTCGTGGCGGCGGAGTCTCGTCCCGAAAGGTTGCTTCCTAATTTTTTTCTTGACGAAAGGCTTCATATAGAAGAAGATGGTCATCGGAGAGCCACCAGGGGGCCCACGAGGTAGGGGGCGCGCCCTACGGGGGGAGGCGCGCCCTACGGGGGGAGGCGTGCCCCCCACCCTCGTGGACAGGGTGTGGGCCCCCTAGCCTTCATCTTTGGCGAGGATTTTTTATTATTTATTGCAAGATATTCCGTGGAGTTTCAGGAATTTTGGAGTTGTGCAGAATAGGTCTCTAATATTTGCTCCTTTTCCAGCCCAGAATTCCAGCTGCCGGCATTCTCCCTCCTTATGTAAACCTTGTAAAATAAGAGAGAATAGCCATAAGTATTGTGACATAATGTGAAGTAACAGCCCAAAATGCAATAAATATCGATATAAAAGCATGATGCAAAATGGATGTATCAGTGGTGTAGCAAGACTTCTTATGAACTATCATGTCTTGCTGTTTATGTCAGTAGTAGTCACTAGTCAGTGTTTGAATGTTGTATATATCGTTGTTTCGAACTGTTTATTGTCTCGAACTGCTGGTGGGCTAAATGAGGGCATCACCATTCTCCAGTGTTCAGAGTATATCTACTTTTTTCAAGTTATAATTTGAGCTCAGTGTCTTTTCGATGATGTACACTTGTTTGGGCCAGTGAGGTGTCGTTGAATATGGTTTGAGTAGTAACGCAATGCCAAATAGGTCAATTATGACTCTCAGGCCGGGCTCTCAAAAGATCCTCAAAAAAAGGCCGGGCTCAAAAACAATAATAGGGACTCTTAGGTCGACATGTGGGCGCCATCGGTGTTTTCATGCGCTTGCGCGCCGAGAGCATATTGGCGCGTGTTTGAAATTCATGCTACCTTTTCATCCCCAATCTCCCACCCCTCCCCCACCTCTGGAATCTTGATTCCTACTCCAGTTCCCCCAAATCCCCCTCCTGTACTCCCTGTACTCAAGCGCACTATCATGTCGCCGGTCAATGCGGATCTCTGAGCCAGAGATCCTGAGGTCTGTCCTTCCTTCGGGCGCTTCATGTTGTCGCTCAACAGTGGCATGGCGGCGCTTGACGACCAGTTTGCCGGCAAAGTGCTGATGGTAACCATGAACGGCGACCGTCCTCCCATCTCGCCAGACGACCTTGTAAAAGCTCTTGGCATTGCGCACGGCATCCAAATAAGTGACTTGCTTGTCGTAGCCTCTCTGCCACCGGCTGATTTCTTCATCAGGTTCTGGACAACTTTCGACTGCAGTCCTGTGTTCGAATCTTCCCGGCGTTTGTTCTCCGATGCCGCGCTGGTGAGATTTGATCGGTGGCACCCAATGTCGGATTACGAGTTCCGGCAAAACCCTTGAGGTTCGAACACTGGGGTGCGCATGAAGATCTCTCTCCCCCTAGCCTACTCTCGCAATGATCTCAAGGCCTAGCCGGCCGAATCCAGGGAACAAGGGACACAAGAGTTTATACTGGTTCGGGCCACCGATGTGGTGTAAAGCCCTACTCCAGTGCGGTGTGGTGGATTACCTTGTAGGCTTAGGATGAACAGGTACAAGGGAATAACAACCTCCTGAGGAGAGGCGTTCTCAAGCTCGCTGAGCTTGTGTGGTTGGGGATGATCTGAATCGTCCTCCCTGCCTATGGTAGTGGCTAGTCCTATTTATAGAAGCATTGGTCCTCTTCCCAAATGTTTAGGCGGGAAGGGATCCCACAACAACCAATTTGAAGGGGGGCAGCTAGTACACGCTATCCTAACAAAAGGTGGTCTTCGCCTGCCAAAGGCTCTGGTGGTGACGCCGTCGTGGGCTCCATGATGACCTCCGTCCTGCCGTCCTGCTGGTCTTGGTCTCATTGCACAAATATGGAAACCTTTGCCTGATGCCTCGAGACTTGATGACACACAAGTATGGGGGATCTATCGTAGTCCTTTCGATAAGTAAGAGTGTCGAACCCAACGAGGAGCAGAAGGAAATGACAAGCGGTTTTCAGTAAGGTATTCTCTGCAAGCACTGAAATTATCGGTAACAGATAGTTTTGTGATAAGGTAATTTGTAACGAGTAACAAGTAATGAAAGTAAATAAGGTGCAGAAAGATGGCCCAATCCTTTTTGTAGCAAAGGACAAGCCTGGCCAAACTCTTATATGAAGGAAAACTCTCCCGAGGACACATGGGAATTATCATGAAGCTAGTTTTCATCACGTTCATATGATTCGCGTTCGTTACTTTGATAATTTGATATGTGCGTGGACCGGTGCTTGGGTACTGCCCTTTCTTGGACAAGCATCCCACTTATATTTAACCCCTATTGCAAGCATCCGCAACTACAAAAGAAGTATTAAGGTAAACCTAACCATATCATGAAACATATGGATCCAAATCAGCCCCTTACGAAGCAACTCATAAACTAGGGTTTAAGCTTCAGTTACTCTAGCAACCCATCATCTACTTATTACTTCCCAATGCCTTCCACTAGGCCCAAACAATGGTGAAGTATCATGTAGTCGACGTTCACATAACACCACTAGAGGAGAGACAACATACATCTCATCAAAATATCGAACGAATACCAAATTCACATGACTACTTATAGCAAGACTTCTTCCGTGTCCTTAAGAACAAACGTAACTACTCACAAATCATACTCATGTTCATAATCAGAGGGGTATTAATATGCATAAAGGATCTGAACATATGATCTTCCACCAACTAAACCAACTAGCATCAACTACAAGGAGTAATCAACACTACTAGCAACCCACAGGTACCAATCTGAGGCTTTGGGAGAAAGATTGGATACAAGAGATGAACTAGGGTTTTAGAGGAGACACTACAACAAAACAGACTTTAAGTAACACAATCATGTAACAGATAGAAAAATGTGTGACAAGAAAATTACAGAATACGTAATTTTGTTGAACGACAACCAAGAATAACACACCGTAATGTGAGCCCCAAAATATGTTACAGAGATATTACATAGTAACATATAAGTACGTGTTGGTACCAATGTGTTACATAAATTTTCAACTAGTAACATGTAAATATGTGTTGGTGCAAATGTTACGAATTTTTAGATATAGTAACACATAATTATGTGTTGATATGTTACAAGCTCTAATATAAGGGGAAATAGAAAAAATAAAATAGCGCATATATAAATCACCGATAGCTTGACACATAGTTCCCACGTCTTAATATTATTTTCTATAAATATGTTTTTGTTTTGATAATAGAGTTCTCATTCTTTGGTCAATATGATATGAAAAACAATACAATTTGGTTGTAAATATCAAACTATTTCAATATGGTTGTAGTGAATATCCTATTATCCATATTTTTACATGAATTTTATGATGACTCAGCGACCATAAAAGCCAAAAGGACAATTTAAAATGACTATATAAAATTAAGTATTTGACAACAATACTCACGAAGGAGTGGAAGAATAACAACAAATGACAGTTTAACTTTTGAACATTGTTTTCAAAACTTGACCAAACCAACGGTCAGAATGGAAAAACCCGAAACCAAGGCATCGCCCAATATTTTAAGTAAGTCGGTCTTTTAACAAAAAATAGTGAAATATAAAAAAAAATCATGTGTAAACTAGGAATTGAACCATTATCCTTGAGCCAAGGCATGCCCAACGGCCCAATACCAAATGGGCTTGCTGCAATTTGTGATTTAATAATGGATTACAACCAATAATAAGTGATTCCCCTAAAAAACAATAATAAGTGATTCATTTGGTGAGAAGTCAATTTTTTAGATAAGTAACTTAAATATTCTGTATTTTTCTCACTATTGAATCACTTTGTGCATTTTAAAACCGAACCAAAAAGATAATGAAAACCAAACCAAATTTTTTTATGCTTTTATGGTTTCTAGTTTCGTATGGTATGAACTTCCATAAGGTTTTCTTTTCTATTTTTATGGTATACAACGAAAAACCAAACAGTTAGCGAATACGTGAAGTAAAAAAGATTTAAATTTCTTCAAAGTAACAACCATACTTAGTCAATTTTATTGTACAGACTTCACCCGCTATGCACGCCCATTTTTCTTGGAACGTAGTCAGTTTTATCTTCAAAAGCGCTAAACACATCCATAACTAATAAGGCATGAATCCATGAATACATATATGGTTTGTATAAGAAGAAAACGGTAATCTAGTACTAATCTGCAATCTAGTAGACCAGTGTAGTACTAGCATGAAACATAGACAAGAAAGTTGTTCGTGTGCTAGTAATTTTTTTTCATAAGAACATACACCCACACTGCAGCTATTGCAGCATACGTCGCCTAGTTGATAGGCGGAAGATGGTTAGCGACTAGCTGCAAGTGCGAGCAATGAAGTCACACACGCACAACAGCTAGCACCAAGCTACGATGCAAGCCACGAAGTCACACGCAAAGGCTGGTTCACAACAATAGAGAAGAAAACATTGAATCGTACATCCAGGTTTTGACTCAAAACATCAATTTCAAACAGACGTAAAGCTCAGTTTACAAGATGGTAAATGTGACATAATACTTCTTCCACAAAAGTGTACCTATCTATTTCCAATGACAATCCGTCATACATGAAGTTTAACTCAGAACAATTTTCGGGTTTTTCAAGCTTCATGGTTGAAGAGCAAGAACTATGCGAGACATATATAAATGTCCGCTAAAAGAACGATAGCTTCATGCACCAGTTTAGGACAATCCTTCTAATCTCCAAGTGGAAAAATTTCCTGAAAAATAAGATTCATCAAGCACTTGAGCGAAGTTCATTACTAGTCAAAAGAGTCAAGATATATTCAATACACATATGGTCTGTAATTATAACATACTGTTAACTTAGTGATTTATGTAGAACATGAGATTTCTTAGTTAACGCTAAGTTCCTATTTGTCGTATAGATAACATGTATGATTCAGCATGACATGCTTAACCATACAAACTAGACAGAAACACAAGAGGGCCAGCAAAAATAGTATTGTGTATCATGATAGAGTGAAATATACCAGGAAAACAACATTTGTTTCTAATAAAAGGAAGCTCCAGGAAAAAATTATCTTTATTAAGAGGGAATACCATCTCATATAGCTTCGAAAACAAAGAACACAACATCTCACATAGCTTTAGAAAACATGTAAAAGGCATGAGGCAAAGCACAGAGCTACTGCTACATCTCTTAACAATAAGTTATTTGAATCATGCATGAAATTTTGCATAATATTCTCAACCAAGTAACTCTCAGGACCATAAGGATGAAGTACTAACGGTTACCACAATGGCAGCATCAATGGAAAATATAAACGAGAAACTAAAAAGCAATAGAGAAAAACAAAGGTTGGCTTTATATGTTTAATGGCTGACCTCATTCCTCCAAATACCCATCTGGAACTTTTATATCATTAAGTACTTTGCAAAATGTTCCTTCGGATTTTTTAGTTCCCAGTACCCATCTCGAACTTTTATATCATGAAGTACTTTGCAAAACTCTTCCTTCTGCTTTTTTTTGAGTTCTCCAGTACCTATCTCGAACTTTTATATCATGAAGTAGTTTGCAAAACTGTTGCTTCATCTCTTTGACATGGTATAAGAAGCAGCAGGAAGAAAATACTTGTCGTTAGGTTTATTTTTAGGATGTAGCTCTGGCATAATTTTCATGTCCTGCAGGTCTAGCCGTGCCTTCAAATTATCCTTTGACTTGTCCTCTATGTACGCAAAGTCAAGAAAACTAGCTACACCAGCCAAGCATTCCTCACTTGGTCTAGGAGAAAGCAATAGCTCCTTTATAGATTCTAAATCCATTGATACACTGTGTAACAAAAAGAAATAAAGTAACTGCGTTGAGTGATAAGGTACAAAAATAACATGTCCGCCTACAATGCAGTGGCGGATCTAGGATTTAAAAACAGGGCGGTCCACCAAAGAAAATGTGATAACAAAAATGAGATGCCAACGTTCTAATTAATTTAACAATAACACATACAAATAGATCAATATGGTCTTACGTGCATACTAAAATGATTAATTTTGTATAAGAGAAGCATACATAATAAATACGCTGAGAAGTGCAAAGAAGACTATATATGTGTCCTTGTTACTTTCGTAGAGTGGCTTTGTTAAAGTAACTTGTTAGAATGGAAACAATCAGACAAATCATTATTACGTCACTGGTTTACTGTTCATGTACTGGATAGCAAATTATGTGTATGTATTCACATGACTGTGTGTTCATGTACTGGATAATGTCTAATTGATTAATTCATATACACGATATTCTCTAAATCAAGCAGCAAACAACAAAACCATCCTACGGTTGCAAGCCTGCAATTTGTCAAAGAAATGCACAACACAATCAAACAAATAGTAATTACCAAATACCAATAACAAACTCTAATTCTTTTCTCCAATACCTCTCATTATTTATCAACAACCTTCATCAGGACGGCAAAAACAACACAGTTTGGTTCAAGAGTTCAAGATTGATAATTGATAGAAGAATGGGAGGTGCGAAGAACAGAGAGAGATCTTACCAGCGTCGGCTGAATGTCCTGGTCGGAGTAGAGGTCCTGTTCGTCTGGTTGGCTGCTCTGGACTGGTCAACCGGAGGGAGTTTTGGTCGTTGTCTTTCGAACAGGAGGTCGGAAGTTGAACCAGCGGCGGCGGCGCACCCTCCCCAGCGCCAGAGAGATCACGCGGACGGGGATGCGGAGTGGCGACGCGGGTGGTGGTGCTGTGCAGTCGGCAAGAGCCGGGCGAGCCGGGCGAGAGAGGGGCGGGCCTGGCGGCCAGGCAGGGGTGGCGGCGCGCGATAGGGCTGCTTCGTGGGGGGAAAGGGAGAACTGCTCCCAATTCGGTCGTGAACCCTATCAAATAGTATTATATCATGTTTTTTTCCGGGGAAATAGGGAATTTTTATTCCAATCCAACGGGATTACAATCTGCCATTACAATACTTTGAAGAAAATCTGGAGCCCTATGCAGCCTGTGCTCCGAGCAGTTCGGGCAGAATTCACAAAATTATGGACCAACGTATTATGTGATCTATCTATCTTACAATGTTTAAACGCTCGTTCTTCCATTAAGAGATTGATTTCCATAACTAGTTTACGAGAAGGTGATTTGATTAGTGAAGCATCCTGCATCGAAGATAATGCTCCTAGCGAGTCCGATTGCACAATAACAAGAAGATTATACCACTCTAGTGACGTTCCTATTTTGATCGCTGAATCTCGCTCGAGAGCGTTGTTACAGAAAAAGAGCACTGGTAAGATGCAAAGATCACCTCGCCACGCCCATTCAGTAATATCATTCCTACACCCCGCCTAGCTATCACCGAGAAGGATCCATCAACTGTATGAGCTAGCCATCTTGGCGGTGGTGGAGTCCAAGGAGCATTGGTTTAGGAACCCCGCCTCCGTATTGGTGCAATACTAACCATTGGGATAGCAGATCAAGGACGATATGGTTCGGCAAGTCGTCTTCAACCTTAATGCTTTTTTCTGTATCCACTAGTAGATCTTAATCTCACCCTTATAGTAAATCCACATTGGCCATACCACATCACAATTAAACCTTTGGGTTTGATCCCTTACCTGCGATGGTTCATAATTATAGTGTGCTCGGGGCACCCCGACACTGACAGTAACCCTTCGCCTCGCCATTTGATGAGGGTTATAAATAATGTTGTGTCGATCTACTTTGACATAGAGCACGAGCCAAGATCCTTTAGAATGTTCCCGCTTCGACGAAGCCTCAACGAGGTCTCTCTTATAGTAGTCAAGTGCTGGTAGTTTCATAGCTATTTATGGGGAGATGCGATATGATCAGATGATCCCACAAATATGGGAAGCCTATCTTTCATAATCGATGAATCTCTCACATAGATAGTTACCCTGACTCATAGACATATAAACCATTAGCATGTACTAATAAGGTAACTAGTTTTTGTAATGGCTTGATCAGATCACACGATGGGAGGGGTGCTCACACTTACATGTTGTACACTATTCATGAGTACGTACATACACGTTCTTGGTGGCTAATTTGCAAGTAATTCATGATATGTTTATTTATATTGTGCTAATTTTGTAATCAATGGTATAATTTGAATACTAAATTTGATTGAAATGATACAAAAGATTCTTATTGCCGGCGGGAGGGCTCCATAGATATTTCTTTGAATTTTGTTACAGTTTGTGTCCTACTCAAGAACGCGAGATGACGGCGGCTCCCTAAAGATGGAACAAGATTCTCCCCACCCAACACCCGTCTTGATGGTCTATCTAGCATTGTCGGAGGTTGTGTGGAGGTGTGTCTCCGATAGATCTTGCAGGATTCGATCGGTGGTTGTCTTTGGTGGATCTACTCCGGTCCGGTCTACGTCGTCTATGTTTTTTTGTTCTACGTGTCTCTTTATCGGCAGTGGTTGATGTTCCAGTGTGCTAGTCCTATGGTCATTAGAACGACGACTTCCTGGCTGTCTACTACAACAAGTTTTGTCCGGATCCGGCGAGGGAGGGGGACGACGGCGGCGCGCCTTCAGATGGCTTTAATACTTGTACGTTGCTAAGTGGTCTAAGAATTTGGATGCAATATTTATTATTTTTGTGTTCATTTTACGGTCATTATTAAAGATGAATAGATAGAAAGTTTTCTAAAAAAAGGCATATCCCATGGTATCCCATGTTTTTGAATTAAAAACCCCGAAAACACAAGGACACGGGTGGGATACGTGCGTGATAGGCTAGGGATACGGCTGGGCCTATAAACAGCCTCGCCCATATAGAAAACCTAGGGTCGCGACGAACGAAGGTGCTTCCAGCAGCAGCGAACGACGCCGCCCCTTCCTAGATCTCCGCCGCCGCCAAGATGGGCTCAATGCCGTCACTTGCCGCTGGACTCGACACCACCTCCGCCACTGGACTAGACCGGCGACGCCTCTCCCAAAGATCCCTCCTCCGGACGGCGGGTAACCTCAAACTCATCGTCCTCTCATGTCTTCATCTCTGTGATTTTGTTTTCATCCGTTAAGTTGCCGGCTTGTGTAGTTGAACTCCTCAAGATTTGTATGTTATTGCTTTGTGATTTGGAGAGTAAGTGGTACTTTGGGTGTGTATTCGCTACTATGTACTAGTAGCTTCTTGTCTGTGAGGTGTGAACTTAGTGGACCGCATCACATTATATTGTATGCACTGGATCAAGTGGAATTATTCTATAAATTTTAAAGATGTCATGTTTTGTAAACAAGCGCGTATCTTGATGAATTAGATTGTGTTCATCCTGCACTTGTAAGATGTCATGTTCGTAAACAAAGGCGTCGATTATCTAACCACGAACACATGATTTGAATCCTGCTGAACACATGCACATTATGTTCAACAATTACAATGACCCTTTTGTATATTGGCTGTTAATTTAGGGCGACGATACACATCGTTGCTATCTCGATGCCCAGTGGAAATCTATTTCTAGGTTCTCGCATGCCATTCACGAGTAGGGTACGTACAGCCGTGCATGCACTTCACCGCCATACCGTCCATCGACGCACAGCTTAGAACTAGGATTCACACGCATGAGCTAGCTACGCATTTCTCAACTTATTGTTCATTAATAACACTAGTACTTCTCCGTGTTAAGCAGGGCCAGATTGGATAATGCCAAAAGCCCGAAAGGCCTGCGGTGGATATTGTCATTACCTGAAGATAGCTGACTGAATAGTGTGACATCTCTTGGAACATCAAACCGTGGGTGCATGCTTTTGTGGCATCTCGTGGAAATTTACTAGGTGTATTGTACGCAGTTTTGTGAGCTCTCCCCAGGTTTACAATGAGTCTGCTGTGGGTGGCTTGCAGATCTTGTGTTTAGCTGCTCACTTGATTGAATACTAGCGCTGCTGCTACTTTCTACCCAATACTCATGAGTGATTTTTGCTTGGCTGCTTGTTCTTCCCAGTCAATTAGCAATTTGAGAATTAAATTATTTGGGCACGCAATTGATTTAGCGCAAATCATCGTTGTATGTGTCTTTCTAGTTCGTCTAGTGATAGTAATTTGGCACAGATTCGCTCTAGCCTAGCACATATATTTCAGGAAAGTTAGTATCACAGATTCAGAGTAGCCTAGCACATATCTTTCAAATATGTAAGTATCAAATATGTAAGTATCTTGCAGAAAGTTGTATCATTACTTTGAGTTCCTTTGATGAGTTTACTCTTCTACCCGATATACTTACGTGCTCATGTCATTCCATGAATTATTGCAGAGGCAGTGTTGGAGAAGGTGGCGCCTCAGATTGGGTAGTAGAGATTGTGAAGAGCAATATGGATATCTACCTTCTTGAGAGGGAATGTAGGTGTAATACATAGTGCTTATTATGGTAAGGGTTCTGCAGGCCGTACAGCAGTAGATGTACGATCATTTCAGCGAGAGATTATAATGATGGCTACTGGTTTCCATGTATATGTTTATGTAGTCATCTGGACATGCTCGTTGACTATTCCTATAGAGTGTGATATTCTTTATAAATTTTCCATGGATGAACCTATTCGGATAATGAGTTTGCAAGGGTTTCGATTGCAAAAGAATTGGTGATGCTTGTGCTTCAAACATACTTAATTGCATGGACTTCAGCTTTTGTAAGTTAAAGTATTTTCTTTCATATTCCAAAATTATATTTGTATACATTTAATCACATAACTGTAAGGTCTAATTTTCTTCTACAGATTCAAATGAAGGATAATTGAGTTGCAGCTGAATTCTCTGGTTGGATCAAGCAGCAAATAAAAATAGAAGATTGTACTTAGCAATACGTGTAGTTTGTAGTTTGCACTGATAGATTGAAAAATGTAATATCATTCGCAAGATCTTTTTCTTTGGTCGAATTGATGCAAATGCTATCGTGTAATATTCTCCATAGTTGTGTTCTCTATAGTCAAATTGATATGAATGATATGTTGTTGCACCAATATATTGGTATTTTTTTAATTGTAATGCATATGTATCCTACACTCTTGTATATTTATAATAAATATCTTGATGTTTTTTATTTGTGTATGTGTCGTGCTTCAATTTCTCTCCTTTTTGTGGTGCCAAGCATCATAATAAAATAATAAACTATTTAAGCAATTCCATCGATTTTATATTAAATAATGTATATTACATAAAAATGGTTACCTAATTTTTTGGTTAATTATTAAAAAAAATACAATAATTATGTTGCCGTACTAATATAGTAGTATTACTAATGGTGTTACTATAGTTACAAAATATGTTACTAGTGTATAGATTATAGTGTTATGATATTTGGATAAAATGTTACAAATTGTGTTACTATAGCTACAAAAACATGTTACCACAATAGTTTACATCTACAAAAATATGTTACTGCAGGTGTTACTGTAGTTTCAAAAATGTGTTACCAGCGCGTTTGGTAACACATAATATGCATGTTACTATAACGAAACTGTAACACAATTTTTAATATATTGTAACAATTACTATATGTGACAGTGGACACCACTTAGTAACACGGTCTAATGGAACACATTTCAAAATGTGTTACTAACTGGTTTAGTAACACTATTTTGGGCCTGTAGTAACATAAAACCGTGTTACA
Source organism: Aegilops longissima (assembly GCA_021605205.1). Classification (NCBI taxonomy): domain Eukaryota; kingdom Viridiplantae; phylum Streptophyta; class Magnoliopsida; order Poales; family Poaceae; genus Aegilops; species Aegilops longissima. The sequence goes on along the minus strand of CM038676.1, from coordinate 351,479,567 downwards.
AAAGCTCTGTCCTGTTGTAGTGAGATGGTGCTGGTGAAGATGTTGATGGAGATTGACCCCCTCCCGATGAGAGGATCGTTGGTGATGACGATGGCGATGATTTCCCCCTCCCGGAGGGATGTTTCCCCGGCAGAACAGCTCCGCCGGAGCTCTAGATTGGTTCCGCCAAGGTTTCGCCTCGTGGCGGTGTTTCAAATCAAAGCTTGCTTATGATTTTTTAGGGTAAAAGACTTCATATAGCGAAGATGGGCACCGGAGGCCTTCGAGGGCCCACGAGGCGGGCGCGCGCCCACCCTCGTGGCTGTGGTGTGGGCCCCTCTGGTTGATTCTTTCTCCAATATTTTTATATATTCCAAAACGTGCCTCCGTGAAGTTTCGGGACTTTTGGAGTTGTGCAGAATAGGTCTCTAATATTTGCTCCTTTTCCAGCCCAGAATTCCAACTGCCGGCATTCTCCCTCTTCATGTAAACCTTGTAAAATAAGAGAGAAAAGGCATAAGTATTGTGGCATAATGTGTAATAACAGCCCATAATGTAATAAATATCGATATAAAGGCATGATGCAAAATGGACGTATCAACTCCCCCAAGTTTACACCTCGCTTGTCCCCAAGCAGAAGCCGATAACGAAAAATATGTCCACATGTTTAGAAACAGAGTTGTCGATAAAATAAAATACGGACATGAGGGCATCATGATCATTATTATAACAACAACATATATAATTATGTCATATGATTTCTTATGCTCCAGTAATAATCTATTCACAATGTCAAGTATGAATCATAAACTTCATTGAAAACTAGGAAACTATAATCTCAGTCATTGAAGCAATTGCAATTTATCATAACATCGGAAAGAGTCAATATAAGAGCTTTTCAGCAAGTCCACATACTCAACTATCATTTAGTCTTTCATAATTGCTAACACTCACACAATACTTGTGGTTATGGAGTTTTAATCGGACAGAGAGAAAGATAGGGGCTTATAGTGTTGCCTTCCAACCTTTTACCTCAAGGGTAATGTCAACAATAATAGTTCATGCTAACTTACATCCAATTGGATATATATATATATATATATATATATATATATATATATATATATATATATATATATATATATATATATATATATATATATATATATATATCAAGATCTTTCCAACACAAGGTGCTTGCCAAAGGATAAAATGTAAAAAGGAAAGGTGAAGATCACCATGACTCTTGCATAAGGTATAAGACAAAAGTAAAAGATAGGCCCTTCGCAGAAGGAAGCAGAGGTTGGCATGTGCTTTTATGGTTGGATGCACGAAATCTTAATGCAAAAGAACGTCACTTTATATTGCCACTTATGATATGGACCTTTATTATGCAGTCCGTCGCTTTTATTGCTTCCATATCACAAGATCGTATAAAGCTTATTTTCTCCACACTACTAAATCATACATATTTAGAGAGCAATTTTCATTGCATGCAACGATGACAACTTACTTGAAGGATATTACTCAATCCATAGGTAGGTATGGTGGACTCTCATGGCAAAACCGGGTTTAAGGATATTCAGAAGCACAAGTAGTATCTCTACTTGGTGCAAATGATTTGGCTACCATGAGGGGGAAAGGCAAGCCCAACATGTTGGATGGTCCATGACAATATACTTTATTTCGGATATAAGAAAACATAACCCATTATGTTGTCTTCCTTGTCCAATATCAACTCTTTAGCATGTCATATCTTAATGAGTGCTCACAATCATAAAAGATGTCCAAGATAATATATTTATATGTGAAAACCTCTCTATCTTTATTACTTCTTATTAATTGCAACGATGACCAAAACTATGTTTGTCAACTCTCAACAACTTTTATTCAGCATACTCTTTATATGTGAAGTCATTACTCTCCATAAGATCAATATGATCTCTTTATTTCTTTTTGTTCTTTCTTTTTCTTTAATTCCCTCAAGATCATAGCAAGATAATCAAGCCCTTGAATCAACACTAATCTTTATTATATATAGCTCACGGAGTCAATTACATAGAAGGATCATAAGGCAAAACTCAAAACTAAATCATACTAAAACTTTATTCTACTAGATCAAGATATTACCAAAAGGATCGAACTAAGAAAAACGGTAAAGATAGGAGTGTGATGGTGATACGATACCTGGGCACCTCCCCCAAGCTTGGCAGTTGCCAAGGGGAGTGCCCATACCCATGTGATTATATCTCTTTCTTCGGAGGTGGTGAGGTGATATTCTTGGAGATGATGCCCCTCAGGATACGATTCTCCTCCTCGAGCTTGTTGACTTGCCGTTTGAGGTCCATTATTTCCTTACAGAGCTTACTCGTGATGGCTAAGGCTCCTTTCACCCAAGGATGTTGCATTGCTGCGGGAGAACAAGTAACACTCTTTTTCATATTTTCATAAGAAAGAAATCTAACATTGGAAGGGATGAGCGAGTTTGGAATAGCTGAGCTCTGTAGTTCCCCCATCGTGAATCCGGCTCGGAAACAAGAAGTAACTTCCTGGTCCTCTTCCATGGCATCTATCCTTTTCAAGTAGACCTCCATCCCTTCCTCCGTTGATGGCCCAAAGTGGTAGGCATCGCTGTTTGCTCCTGGACCTGGTGTCGGATGAGACACCCGACTCTCCCCGACTGACTCTTGAGAAGACATCTTGCTCTAAATCTGCTGCAGAAACAGCTCGAAACAACGATAGAAGATATTTGCGTGGTACGGTGGTCAAAACCTTCGGGAGGTTATATAATGAATTTTTACCGACCAAAAGAAGTATCGTGCACAAAAACGGAGTCTGGAGGACACACGAGGTGCCCACGAGGCAGGGGGCGTGCCCAGGGGGTAGGGCGCGCCATCCACCCTCGTGGACGCCTCGTGTCCTTCCTAGACTAATTCTTATTTTCCTGTTTTTTTAATATTCCAAAACGGAGAAAAAATGCTATTAGAACTGTTTTGGAGTCGGTTTACTTACCGTACCACATACCTATTCCTTTTCGGAGTCTGAAACATTCTGGAAACTGTCCCTTATGTATTCCTCCAAGGTTATGGTTTCAATAGCATTGGTTTCAACATTTATAGGATTACCAGAGTTATAATGTTTAATTCTTTGACCGTTCACCACCTTTGGATTTGTGCCTTCGAAGTTGTTTATTTTTATGGCACCGGAACGATAGACCTCCTCGATAACGTTAGGACCTTCCCATTTAGAGAGAAGTTCTCCTGCAAAAAATCTTAAACGAGAGTTGAATAGCAACACATAATCACCTACATTAAACACACGCTTTTGTATCCTTTTGTCATGCCATATTTTAACTTTTTCTTTAAACAGTGTGGCATTCTCATAGGCCTGGGTTCTCCACTCATCAAGTGAGGTAATGTCAGATAGTCTCTTCTCACCGGCAAGTTTGAAATCATAATTGAGCTCTTTAATGGCCCAATATGCCTTATGTTCTAGTTCGAGAGGTAAGTGGCATGCTTTTCCATAAACCATTTTATACGGAGACATACCCATAGGTTTTTATATGTAGTTCTATAGGCCCATAATGCATCATCAAGTTTCTTGGACCAATTCTTTCTAGATCTATTAACAGTCTTTTGCAAAATTAATTAGAGCTCTCTATTACTAAGTTCTACTTGACCACTAGACTGCGTGTGATATGGAGATACAATTCTATGATTAACATCATACTTAGCAAGCATTTTACGAAAGGAACCATGAATAAAATGTGAACCACCTTCAGTCATTAAGTATCTAGGGACTCCAAACCTCGGAAAAATAACTTCTTTAAGCATCTTAATAGAGGTGTTATGATCATCACTACTAGTTGGAATAGCTTCTACCCACTTAGTAACATAATCAACAACAACTAAAATATGTGTATACCCGTTAGAGGAAGGAAACAGTCCCATATAATCAAAGACCCAAACATCGAATGGTTTCAATAACAAGTGAATAATTCATAGGCATTTCTTGACGTCTGCTAATATTACCAACTCTTTGACATTCATCACAAGACAAGACAAACTTACGGGCATCTTTGAAGAGAGTAGGCCAATAAAAACCGGATTGCAATACCTTATGTGCGGTTCTATCTCCAGCGTGGTGTCCTCCATAAGCTTCGGAGTGACACTTGTGTAGGATCTTTTCCAATTCATGCTCCGGTACACAACATCTAATAACACCATCTACTCCTTCTTTATAAAGGTGTAGCTCATCCCAGAAGTAATGTCTTAAATCATAGAAAAACTTTTTCTTTTGTTGGTATGTGAAACTAGGTGGTATAAATTTAGCAACAATGTAATTGGCATAATCAGCATACCATGGAGCAGTATGAGAAGCATTTATGACAGCTAATTGTTCATCAAGAAAGCTATCATCAATAGGTAGTGGGTCATCAAGAACATTCTCTAACCTAGACAAGTTGTCTTCAATGGGGTTCTTAGCTCCCTTTCTATCAATAATATGCAAATAAAATTCTTGTAGTAGGAGAACCCATCTAATGAGTCTAGGTTTAGCATCTTTCTTTTCCATAAGATATTTAATAGCAGCATGATCAGTGTGAACAGTTACTTTAGAATCAACAATATAAGGTCTGAACATACCACAAGCAAATACAACTGCTAAAAATTCTTTTCAGTAGTAGCATAATTTCTCTGGGCAATGTCTAGAGTTTTACTAGCATATTGGATAACATTTAATTTCTTATCAAATCTTTGTCCTAGAACAACACCTATAGCATAATCACTAGCATCACACATAATTTCAAAGGGTAAATTCCAATCAGGTGGTTGAACAATAGGTGCAGAAATCAAGGCTTTCTTAAGTATTTCAAATGCTTCTACACAATCATCATCAAAGATAAAAGGAACATCTTTTTGTAAGAGATTAGTTAGAGGCCTAGAAATTTTTTAGAAGTCCTTAATGAACCTCCTATAAAAATCGGCATGACCAAGCAAACTTCTTATACCTTTGATGTCCTTTGGACACGACATCTTTTCAATAGCATCAACTTTAGCTTTATCAAATTCAATACCTCTTTCAGAAATTTTATGCCACAAGACAATACCTTCATTAACCATAAAGTGGCACTTTTCCCAATTCAAGACAAGATTAGTTTCTTCACATATCTGCAAAACTCGATCATGGTTTCTCAAGCAATCATCAAAAGAAGTTCCGTATACGGAGAAATCATCCATGAAAACCTCAACAATCGTTTCACAAAAATCAGAGAATATAGCCATCATGCAGCTTTGAAAGGTAGCAGGTGCATTAAATAAACCAAAAGGCATATGTCTATAAGCAAAGGTACCGAAAGGGCAAGTAAAAGTGGTCTTTTCTTGATCCTCTTTTGACACAGGTATTTGAGAGAAACCGGAATAACCATCTAGAAAGCAAAAATGTGTATGTTTGGATAATCTTTCTAGCATTTGCTCAATAAAAGGTAAAGGGTGATGATCATTTTTAGTAGCTTTATTTAATTTGCGGAAATCAATTACCATTCTATAACCTGTAATAATTCTTTGTGGGATCAATTCATCTTTATCATTAGGAACAACGGTAATACCTCCCTTCTTAGAGACACAATGGACAGGAGTTACCCACTCACTATCAGCAACGGGATAGATTATACCTGCCTCCAGAAGCTTTAGTATTTTTTTTCTTACCACTTCTTTCATCTTAGGATTTAACCGTCGTTGGTGATCAACAACTAGTTTAGCGTCTTTCTCCAATTTTATTTTGTGCTGGCATAAAGTGGGACTAATGCCCTTAAGATCATCAAGAGTATATCCAATAGCAGCACGATGCTTATTTAGAGTTTTCAATAATTTATTTTCTTCATGCTCTGAAAGGTTAGCACTAATAATAACATGATATATCTTCTTTTCATCAAGATAAGCATATTTAAGAGTATCAGGTAATGGTTTAAGCTCAAACACGGGATCACCCCTTGGGTGGAGGAGGATCCCCTAGGATTTCAACAGGCAAGTTGTGTTTCAAAATAGGTCCCTGTTTAAAGAATACTTCATCTATTTCCCTTCTTTCATTCATAAACATATCATTTTCATGGTCGAGCAAATATTGTTCTAAAGGATCAATAGGAGGCACGACAATAAAGGAAAGACCAATAATTTCATGTTTACTAGGCAATTCTTTATCATGGGGTTGTCTACGAAATTTAGCAAAATTAAACTCATGAGACATAACCCCGAAACCAATAGTAACAACATCCTTTTTGCAATCTATCCTAGCACTAACAGTATTCAAGAAGGGTCTACCAAATAAGAAGGGACAAAATTTATCTTGTTGGGAACAAAGAACAACAAAATCAGCAGGATATTTAACTTTCCCACACAAGACTTCAACATCTCTAACAATCCCAACTGGTGAAATAGTGTCTCTATTGGCAAGCTTAATTGTAACATCAATTTCCTCTATCTCAGCAGGTGCAATATCATGCATAATTTATTTGTATAAGGAATGAGGTATTGCACTTGCACTAGCACCCATATCACATAAGCCATGATAACAATGATCTCCTATTTTAACAGAAATAATAGGCATGCCTACAACAGGTCTATGTTTATTTTTAGTATCAGGTCTAGCAATTCTAGCAGCTTCATCACAGAAGTAAATAACATGCCCATCAATATTATCGGCCAAGAGATCTATAACCATAGCAATACTAGGTTCAACTCTAATTTGCTCAGGGGGTGTAGGTGTTCTAGTGTTACTCTTACGAACCACATTTGAAGCTTTAGCATGATCCTTTTCTAACAGGGAAAGGTGGTTTCTCAATATAGGCGGTAGGAACAATAGGTCAATATTATAAGTGATAGTCTTTTCTTCAACTTTAATAGGTGCAACTACTTTTACTTCAATGGGAGGATTATATTTAAACCACTTCTCCTTAGGGAGATCAACATGAGTAGCAAGGATTCACAGAAAGAAGCTACTATGTCAGAGTCAAGTCCATATTTAGTGCTAAATTCACGGAAAACATCGGTGTCCATAAAGGATAGAACACAATGAAACTTAGGTGTTATACCTAACTCCTTACCTTCGTCAAAATCCCGATCATTAGAGTTGCGTTTAATTCTTTCCAATAAATCCCATTTGAATTCAAGTCTTCATCATAAAAGAACCAGTACAAGAAGTATCGAGCATGGAGCGATTATTGAGAGAAAGCCGAGCATAAAATTTTTGAATAATAATTTCTCTTGAGAGCTCATGATTGGGGCATGAATATAACATTGACTTAAGCCTCCCCCAAGCTTGAGTGATGCTTTCTCCTTCGTGAGGCCAAAAATTGTATATATAATTACAATCACGATAAACAAATGCATAGGATAAAACTTCTGATGAAATTCCAATTTCAATCGGTTGTAGTTCCATGATCCCATATCATCACATAGCCTAAACCATGTCAATGCCTTTACCTTCAAATATAAAGGGAAGACCTTCTTCTTGATAACATCCTCGGGCATACCTGCAAGCATAAATAATCCACAAACTTCATCCACATAGATTAGGTGCAAATCGGGATGTAATGTTCCATCACCTGTGAAAGGATTAGCTACAGTTTCTCTATCATACCCGAAGGGATTTCAAAGTAAAAATTTTCAGTAGGTTCAGTAGGTTGAGGAGCAAATATTTGCTCTACTGGTCGGGGTGAAGATACCCCGAACAAGCCCCTCAAAGGATTATGTTCCATAGTAACAAGTGGCAGTAAATTTCAGCACACTATATAAATTTTTCCTTACCAAATTCCACCTACCAAAGGCACTTCACTCCCCGGCAACGGCGCCAGAAAAGAGTCTTGATGACCCACAAGTATAGGGGATCTATCATAGTCCTTTAGATAAGTAAGAGTGTCGAACCCAACGAGGAGCAGAAGGAAATGACAAGCGGTTTTCAGTAAGGTATTCTCTGCAAGCACTAAAATTATCAGTAACAGATAGTTTTGTGATAAGGTAATTTGTAACAAGTAACAAGTAATGAAAGTAAATAAGGTGCAGCAAGATGTCCCAATCCTTTTTTAGCAAAGGACAAGCTTGGACAAACTCTTATATGAAGGAAAACGCTCCCGAGGACACATGGGAATTATCGTCAAGCTAGTTTTCATCACGTTTATATGATTCGCGTTCGTTACTTTGATAATTTAATATGTGGGTGGACCGGTTCTTGGGTACTGCCCTTTCTTGGACAAGCATACCACTTATGATTAACCCCTATTGCAATCATCCGCAACTACAAAAGAAGTATTAAGGTAAACCTAACCTTAGCATTAAACATATGGATCCACATCAACCCCTTACGAAGCAACTCATAATCTAGGGTTTAAGTTTCTGTCACTCTAGCAACCCATCATCTACTTATTACTTCCCAATGCCTTCCTCTAGGCCCAAACAATGGTGAAGTGTAATGTAGTCGACGTTCACATAACACCACTAGAGGAGAGACAACATACATCTCATCAAAATATCGAACGAATACCAAATTCACATGACTACTTATAGCAAGACTTCTCCCATGTCCTCAGGAACAAACGTAATTAACTACTCACAAATCATATTCATGTTCATAATCAGAGGGGCATTAATATGCATAAAGGATCTGAACATATGATCTTCCACCAAATAAACCAACTAGCATCAACTACAAGGAGTAATCAACACTACTATCAACCCACAGGTACCAATCTGAGGCTTTGGGACAAAGATTGGATACGAGAGATGAACTAGGGTTTTAGAGGAGATGGTTTTGGTGAAGATGTTGATCGATATTGACCCCCTCCTGATGAGAGGATCATTGGTGATGATGATGGTGATGATTTCCCCCTCTCAGAGGGATGTTTCCCCGGCAGAACAGCTCCGCCGGAGCCCTGGATTGGTACCGCCAAGGTTCCGCCTTGTGGCGGCGGTGTTTCGTCCCGAAAGCTTGCTTATGATTTTTTTCCAGGGTAAAAGACTTCATATAGCAGAAGATGGCAGTGGAGGCCTGCCAGGGGGCCCACGAGGCAGGGGGGCGCGCCTAGGGGGGTAGGGCGCGCCCCCACCCTCGTGGCCAGGGTGTGGGCCCCGTATGGTTGATTCTTTCTCCAGTATTTTTTATATATTTCAAAACGTGTCTCCATGAAGTTTCATGACTTTTGGAGTTGTGCAGAATAGGTCTCTAATACTTGCTCCATTTCCAGCCCAGAATTCCAGCTGCCAGCATTCTCCCTCTTCATGTAAACCTTGTAAAATACGAGAGAAAAGGCATAAGTACTGTGGCATAATGTGTAATAACAGCCCATAATGTAATAAATATCGATATAAAGGCATGATGCAAAATGGACATATCAGGACTCCTCGCCTGTACCTGCCCCTTTATCACCAAAGAGGCAACCGGTACTCTGCACGCTGGCGCCTGCCTGGCCTTGGTCGTAATGGCTCACATCACGGAAACCTCGCGAGGTTACCCTCGCCTTGATCTCTCCGCTCCTCGCGAGCCAGCCTAGTGAGGCTGGCCCTGAGGAGGTCTTGTGTCGTCTGCCTCGCGAGGCTTGGCCCCCCGCGAGGGTCTTGAGTTTTGCTGATGAAGACGGGTCATACCAGCCCGTTAGTGGAGCCACGCCGTGGGCTGCAGGCAGGCAATTCTGGGGACCCCCGTTCCCAGGATGCCGACAGTAGCCTCCGGGCCCAAGGCGCGCTCGGACTTGGCTTCGGGGCGAAGCCAAGGCCAAGTGCGGAGTGCCGTGGGCCCCAACAGCATGCGGCCTTGATTGACGCGTGGCGATATGGGACGTGGGCGTCTCCGCTTCCCCATGCTGCCTCGGCAACTGCCTGACTTGACAAGTCCTTGGTGCATGCAGAAAAGCCATCATTACCTGCGATCGTGGGGGTCGTCGGTTGGCCTCCTCCTGCTATAAATGGGGAGGGGGGCGTAGCCCCTGTTGCCCATCTCTTCCTCCGTTCCTCTTGCTCCTTCTTCTTTGCTTCAATGCCTCGCCGCGTCACCCATGGCGCCGATACGGCGGTTCTCCACCACTGAGAAGGGAAAAAACCCCGCGAGGAGCTTGGGCCACTCCCACCGAAGAAGAGGCTAGCCCGCCTTCGCGACGTCATCTTGAGGCGGGAGGTGACGAGGCCATGGTACGAGCGGCTTCCTCCCGGCTACCCGTTGCCTGTCTACGCCCGGGCGCAGGCCCCCAGAGAGGGAGGCGGTGGCTCGCGGCGCTCACACTATGGCCAAGGTAGCCATGCTGTGGTGATGCGCGCCGCCACCCCGCGAACCCACGCCGAAGGCTCCTCATGTGAATTCGTGGTGTGGGCGGCGATGCCGCCGCGCACGTGGATCCCATTTCCGTCGTTCTTCGCCGCGGAGATGCCGCCGAGGGGGCCTCTCGAGCTATGGCTACATCACGCCGATTGTGGCACCCCAGCTATGGGAGCGGAGGTTGAGGTCGTCACCCCAGGCAAGATCTTCATGACTCGCGGATGGGGCGAGGTCGCCCGTGTCTGCCGCACGGAGGGCGCCCTCGCCATCCATTTCGAGTACGACGACGCCTCCATGTTATTCTTCAGGGTCTTCGATGGGGAAGGCCGCCGGCTGGAGTGCTGCTTGGGAGGGAGCCTTCAGGGGGGCGCGACGCCTAGCGTCGGCCCCGCCGACAGTCCCTCCAGCAGCACTGATGGCACCTAGGAGTCCAGCGGTTCTCCTGAGCCTGATGAGACCCCGGAGACGAGCGACGACAGCTACGTGCCCCCGAGCTCCCGCCGTGCCCGGAGCGCAGCGGCGGCGTCCGCTCGTCGTCGCCGCTTATCTGGATGGGGTTGTCGTCGGTCTCCGGTGGCCCACTGTTGATGATGGCGGCGGCGGCGACGCCCGTAGATACAGCTCCTGATAGTCTTCTCCTTTTGTTCCCTGCGAGGAATCGAGATGAACCCCACAGGGGTGTGTAAAGAATATGTAGTGCCTTTTGTGTTAATATCATCCCCATTATGAAAGCTTATGTTCGCGCGTCTTGCTTCGTCTTGGTTCCCCCTTTCCAACGGTAGCCTGGCACTCTATGCTGATAGGCCCCAGTCCTCAGGCAGGCTTCAGTCATCGCTAGTATGCCAGGTCGCGATGCCGTGGTCAAGGCCAGGAGGCGAGCGGCCTGAGGTCTGGTAAGAGCCCCTATGGCGCGATGCTCAGGGGGTCCCCTTAGCATGCAAGCAACTCCGAGAAGGCAGGAAAGGTATGTGGCGTCGCCGTAGCAAGGCTGCACAGGCTAGGAATTCTATGTTATGGTGCTGGGCTGACTCGACTGCGTGACTTATCTTTAGCGATCTTGGATCGATTCCTTGGGCCGCGTTCGACCTGCGCGTCTGTGGTCATGGTGCTGCCAGGTCGGGACCACGTCAGGTCCTTCCCCCTCTCGCGCTCTCCTGAGTGCTCCGCATTATCGGGTCCCGACCCTCGAGCAAGGCTCAGCCACCGCTGGTATGCCAGGTCGCGATGCCGTGGTCAAGGCCAAGGGGTGAGGGCTGGAGAGTCAGTAAGATCCCCTGAGGTGCGATGCTCATGAGCCCTCCCTTCCACGCGCAAGCGAATCGCATGAGAGGAGGAACAAGCTAATGGGACCACCTTTAGCTAGTGCTTCGGAGGTTCCTCCAAGTTAGCTGAAGAGGGAACATAGCCCATGGTCGCGCCGGCTACCCAGAGGTAGATCGTCCCATAGAGAGATGAGGGCACTGAGGATCTGGTGAGGTGACGTGCGCGGAGTGGGCTGCGAGCCAGAGCTCAGTTTCTCAGATTTGTCAGCGTTGCAGGGACGGACCCGAACATAAGCACCGTGCCGACGCGTGGGGCTCTCACCGCAGGGCAGATAGGAGGTTGGTTAGCAGTGTGGGATGCCGCGAGGTGCAATCAGGCAGGTAATAATCATAGGTAAACCACGCAAGGAGATAAGCTATTTTAAATAGACGCAAGGACGATACATGCCACTGGGACGGACCCAAGCGGCCTGGGGATGATGCAGCCCGAGGGGCACCCCCGATAGAGTAAGCTAAAGATGCAAAAAGATACATGCCGCAGGGACAGGCCCGTGCGACCTGGGAATGGTGCAACCCGAGGGGCACTCTGTCGGTGTACTAGAGTAGGGGTACCCTAGTATCCCGAACTCGTGCACGGGCAGTCGCAGCACCCTGCGGCAGGGCTTGCCTAATGACCGCCAAGGTCCTCCATGGTTCCTCTGGAGCCATTCAAGAACAAAGTATTTAAGCCAAAGAGACAAGTCCCCGGCAAGAGGAGCTTGCCGGGAAGGCCACTCAAGGCACGCAGAAGACAAGACCCGGCAAGAGGAGCTTGCCGGAAGGCTCGTGAGCGACAAGCTTCGGGCGCGACAAGGATTTAGTCATGCAAGGCGCTTTGCGGCAGCAACCTCTCTTCATCTCCGCTCCAGCTCACCCACCAACGTGTCGCCATGGGACCATTCCGGCGGCGGTCAAGAGGCTGTGCAGCCAGCGGAGAGCAGCGGTGATAGCAGCACGACAGAGTGCCATCGTGGCAAGCGGTGGCGCCCGACGGTCCCTTTCTGCGATTGTTTAGGCGACATGGACGGGCATTTAATGCTTTTGTCCCTTGCCGTCAGAGTTAGGTAGAATACACTATACAGAGTAGCTGTACCAACCGCAACTCATTTAGCCATTTTGCCCTTGTCTACGTTGCCACCTGTTGGTGACCCCTTGAGCCTATAAAAGGAGGCCCATGCGCAACGTAGAAGGGGTTCGGCTGGTTCGGTTCGACTCATTCGAAACTACACACTCACGCTAGGTTTTGTAGCTCTCTGTGCTCCCTAGCAAGAACACAATACAATTAGACAAGCAGCAGTAGGAGTATTATCTCTCCGGAGAGCTCCGAAGCTGGGTAAACTGCTCGTGTGTTTCGCCTCGATCTGCTCTTCGTGCAATCTCCGCCCCCCACCGAACCGAAAGGGACTCGGTCCGCCGGTCCCATAGTTGTTCGTGGGTTACGATCAGCTTCCCCGACATCTGTGGCGCGCCAGGTAGGGGACGTCGAGGCTGTGTGAACCTGATCCGGCGTTCGCACGAGCAACATCTTCATCATCTTCATCAACATGCCACCGAAGAAGAAGGCTTTGGCGGCAGCGGAGCCGTCCACGTCGATCCCGCCACCACCGGAGCAAACGGATGGCGGGGAAGACGCCGGCGGAAGAACGGGCATTGACGAGGGAGCTCATGACGTTGCCAAGTCCAAGGACAAGGCCGTGCAGACCTCGGCGTCCGTACACGCACCGCGCCCATCTCAGGAGGCGCGGGACCAACAGCGTCATGGTATTCGTAGTACCATACGCTCGTTGGATCAAGGCCAAGCTGGAGGATCCCGAGGCCCTCAAGACCAGCGTGCACGCCGGCATGCTGGCGCGAGTGGGGCACGGTCGCTTGGATGGGATGCTGCTCCTTCTAACATAGTTAGAAGTCCGAGCATATCCCGCTCCTCGCACCGTACGCCATTACCACCCACCACTCCAGCGGAAGCCTTGGCGAGAGCTCAATTGCTTCTAGACTACCCTCCAACAGCCGACAAGGTCGACGAATGGAGGGCCACCATCCAGAGTCTCATCGGCTTTGCCAACGGCGATAACCCACGGCAACCAACTGCATCCTTGCCGCGGCGAGACGACAAGGCACGAGCCGGTGGCGACGAAACCTATGGGGGTGCAACCACCATGCACTCTCCACCCCGAAGGCCAAGATCACCAACTCGGCGGATCCACCTCGACAGCGACTCCACCGCGTCATCGGATCCACAAGTTCGCCGTGATCAGCGCCAAGTTCTTCAAGAACGGCAACAAGAAGACGCCGAACTCGCGCCGAGGGTCAAGAGAAGCGCGGCGTCAATCCGACCAGCGCTGGGCCCTCGGTCGATATGCATGCGCCGGGGAACCAGCGACTTGTCAGACGCGTAGGTTGCCCCGCTCACTCGTGAGCTGCGGCAAGTCCAAGTGGCCCAGCAGGAAGAATTTCAAGCCAGATGTGCCAGAGAAGTACGATGGCAGGACGCATCCGTCGGAGTTCCTCAGCATCTACACCATCGCGGTGCAGGCTGCAAGGGGACGAGACGACAAGATCCTCGCGAACTACTTCCCGCTGGTACTCAAGCCCAATGTCAGATCTTGGCTCATGCACTTGCCGGACAGCTCCATATCCTCTTGGGCAGATCTATGCCATCAGTTTGTCGGCGCCTTCACAGGCGGCCACAAGCCTCATGGCCAAGAGAGCGACCTTCATCTGCTCGCCCAGAAGGAAGGAGAGTCCCTGCGCAAGTTCATCCAGAGATTCAGCCGTGTACACTACAACATCCCAGATGTCCACCCTGCCGCGGTGATCAGCGCGTTTCATCAGAATGCGCGGAACCGCAGGATGAGGGAGGAGATGGCGATGTGCAAAGTCAAGGACGTCAGTGAGCTGTATGCCCTGGCCGACAAGTGTGCACGTCGAGGAAGGGAGGAGACTCTGTGAGAGAATCTGAAGCAGGATCGATAGTGAGGAGACCGCCCGGCAAAGAAGAGCCGCGACGGAACAATGTAGAAGAAGAAGGGCAAAGAGGTGCTAGTTGTCGAGCAGTCCGGTAACGGTGGTGCCGCCAAGAAAGCCAAGGTTGGTGGCTCCAGCAAGGAGGTTGCCGCTGGAACCGACCGCCAAGCTGTGGCGGCTGCCGACAAGCAGGACAGCTCCAACAAACAGTACTGCAAGATCCACCGCACCAAGGGCCATGACCTCCAGAGCTGCAAGAAAGTCGACCAGCTTGTTGAATAGCAGAAGGCTGAGTACGAGCGGCGCGACAAGGAGAAGACCCAGGAAGGTGTTGGGGGAGTTAGCAAGAAGCGACCCGGCCGGGGAGGACGTCGCGGCAAAGCCAAGCAGCGGCAAGGAGGCAGACCTCCCCGCGGCCGCGACAAGGATGAAGACGACGACGACGATGAAGATATGGAAGATGATGAGACCGATGAGCAGGAGTTTCAGAAAGCCACAGAGGTATTTTGCGTTGACGGCGGTGCTTCTCTGCATACTTCACACCGTCAACTCAAGCAGTGGATGCGGGAAGTTAATGCAGCAGAACCATCCGTAGAGTCACGCAGGCCTCTGAAATTGTCCAGCACGCCTATCATCTTTGATATTGAGGATCACCCAGATCGCATAACTGCGGTCGGGTGCTTGCCGATGTTGGTCTCACCAACTATCCGCAACCTCAAGGTCACCAAGATGCTAGTTGACGGCGGGGCCGGCTTAAACCTGATCTCCTCCGCAGTGCTCCAGAAGCTTCAAATCCCCGACAGCGAGCTCGAAGAGATTGGCACATTCCAAGGAATCAACCCGGGAAGGAGCAAGCCGAAGGGGAAGATCACGTTGCCGGTAACATTTGGCAGCGAGCTAAACTTCAGGACTGAGAGGGTCACATTCGACGTTGCTGATTTTCCATTACCGTACAATGGGATACTCGGCCGTCCAGGGCTCGCCAAGTTCATGGCAGCCTCTCATTATGCATACAACTTGCTCAAGATGCCAGGCCCGATAAATGTCACTTCTATCCATGGCGACAAGAAAGATGCTCTTATCTGCGCCGACAAGATTTACCGGGAGGCAGCAGCTGCAACAGATAATAACTCACTTGCCGCTGAAGCTCCCGGGGGGAAGAAGAAGACCACTTTGTCCGGCAAGAGCTCTGATGCCCACTCCGTCAAGCGCGCCTCTTCGGAGTGCTGCGCTACCGTCGAGGATGCACCATCGAGCTCCACCGGCAAGTGCAAGAAGACGATGGCAGCTCCACCGAAGACCAAGAAGGTGCCCGCCAAGGAGGATGGCACTGGTGGTACCTTCACCATCAGTGCCACTCTCGACCCTAAATAGGAAGGCGCTTCGTTGCTTTCTGCGGGCTAACGTCGATGTGTTTGCATGGCAACCGCTTGACATCCCCGTGTTCCTGTGAAAGTAATTGAGCACCACTTAGCTGTCTGTCCTCATCGCGCGCCCGTCAAGCGTAAAGTCGAAGCGTGCGGTGGGCGCCAAGAATTCATTGCGAAGAGATCAAGAAATTGGAAGCAAGCATGCCTTGTCGAGGAGTGCTCCATCCCACGTGGTTGGCCAATCCTGGTAGTTGTATCAAAGGCTTAATGGGAAATGGAGACTTTGTATCGACTTCACAGATGTTAATAAAGCTTGTCCCAAAGACCCATTTCCTTGCCGCAAGATCGACCAGATTGTTGACTCCACGGCTAGATGCGATTTGCTTTCATTTCTTGATGCATACTCAGGATATCATCAGATCTTCATGGCAGAAGAGGATGAAGAGAAAACCGCATTCATCACCCCATGTGGCACATACTGCTTTGTACGGATGCCTTTTGGGTTAAAGAATGCTGGTTCAACGTTTGCAAGAGTAGTCCATGACGCTTTTGAGCCCCAAATGCACAGAAATGTAGAAGCCTACATGGATGACATAGTGGTCAAAAGCAAGGACAGGGCAACTCTGGTCCAAGATTTAGATGAGACCTTTGCAAATCTGCGCAAGATCAACCTCAAGCTCAACCCCGAGAAGTGCGTGTTTGGAGTCCCTTCCGGCAAGCTTCTCGGGTTCTTCGTGTCTCGGCGGGGAATTGAGGCCAATCCCGACAAGATCAAAGCCATTGAGCAGATTGAAGCACCAAAGCGTCAAGGATGTACGAAGACTTGCGGTTGCGTGGCTGCTCTCAAAGAGGTTTATCTCTAGGTCTGCTGAAGCGCGCCCTGCCATTTTTCAAGATTTTGAAAAAGGCAGGTCCAATGAAATGGACTCTCGAAGCGGAGGCTGCGCAGCAGGACTTAAAGAGGTACCTGTCCTCCACTCCAATACTTGTCGCACCTAGGCCACAAGAGAAGTTGCTGCTATACATAGCGGCAACCAATCAAGTGGTTAGTGCTGCGTTAGTAGCGGAGAGGGAGGCAGATGATGAGCCAGCAACCAAGGCAGATGCATCCAGCGACAAGCAGGGGGCTTCTCCGGTGAGCTCTGGTCCCGACAAGGACGGATCTGCGCAGGATTGCGAGAAGATGCAGAAAAGGATGGTGCAGCACCCAGTTTACTTTGTCAGTTCCCTTACAGAGGGGGCTAGGTCTAGGTACTGGTGTGCAAAATTGCTTTCGGCCTCCTCATGGCCTCGAAAGCTGCGCCATTACTTCCAAGCACATGAGATAACAGTCGTCACTCGCTTTCCCTCAAGAGGATATTGCAAAATCCGTAAGAACAGGCAGGATTGTCGAGTGGGCACTGAACTGTCAAGCTTTGGCCTCAAGTTTGAAAGCACTTCAACTATCCGAAGCAGAGCATCGGCAGAGTTTATAGCAGAATGGACGCCGACGCAAGATGAAGAAATTCGAGGCGAGTATCCCGCCAAGGAAGCAAGTAAAGAGTGGCTGATGTACTTTGATGGTGCCTTCTCGCTGCAAAGGCGCCAAAAGGGCGTGCTACTTGTCGCGCCCACCGGAGAGCACCTCAAGTACGTAGTCCAAATGCACTTTCCCAAAGAGCAAGCAACAAACAATATTGCAGAGTATGAAGGTTTGCTTGCCGGTCTCAGAATCGCAGTAGACCTTGGGATAAAGAAGCTCATTGTCAGGGGTGACTCGCAGCTTGTCGTCCGCCAAGTGAACAAAGATTATTAGAGTCCGTTGATGGAAGCCTACGTTGATGAAGTGAGAAAGCTAGAAGAACACTTTGAAGGCCTGCAAATGGAACATGTTCCAAGAGCTCAGAATGATGTTGCTGATAGCTTTGTCAAAGTCGCGCCGACTCAAGTTACCTGTGGAACCAGGAATTTTTGTGCTCAAGCTGACTCAACCGACTGTAACGCCATCAACTGGACAGAACAAGAAGAGGAAGTTGGTCTCTGGTGACTATTTTCCGGCAGAGCTTCCCGAAGCCGCCGCCGCGAAGATCCCCAGGCTCAACTCCAAAAATGCTGAGGAGCAGTCTGCTCCGACACACCCTAGGGTTTGTTTCGTTGAAGCGGACGCTCCCGACAAGTTTTGCTCCAGCAAGCTTGTCGGGGAACATCAAGCTCCGGCTGAGCCGCAGGTTCTTGCCGTAGAAGCGGATGTTCCCGCAGCAACAGATGTGCCTTTAGTCCTTGTTGTCGAGCCGCAAGCTCCAAAGATGGGCGCAGCAGATTGTCCATTTCCTTGAGACAGAGAACTTCCCAAGAGCAAGAAGAAGCGGAAAGAGTAGCCCGGCGGTCAAGTATGTACCAGTTTGTCGACAAAGACATCGCATGTAAGAAGACTCAACGGGTGAAATTGAAGTGTATTCACGGGAAGATGGACAAAAGCTGTTGGCAGAGATACACGGAGGCATATGTGGTCACCACATTAGCGCAAGAGCACTTGCGGCAAAGTTTTCCGGCAAGGTTTCTTCCGCCGACAACCCTCCGTGATGCAATCGCACAAGTAACCAAGTGTGAAGCGCAGTTCCATTCCAAGCAGATACACCAGCCAACTCAAGCTCTCTCAGACGATCCCTTTATCCCGCCATTTTCGGTATGGGGCTCGACATCCTCGGCCCCTTTCCCGAAGTTGTCGGGGCTTTGAGTACTTGTACGTGCGAATCGACAAGTTCACAAAGTGGCGGAAGTGGAAGCGATGAGGAAGGTGACAGACAATCAGCGGTCAAGTTCTTGGTCGATTGTTTGCCGCTTTGGGATTCCTAACAGGATCATCACCGACAATGGCACACATTCCACGAGCCGCACCTTCATGCAAGACGCCCAAGATCTTGGCGCCAAGGTTCTGCTTCGCTCGCTTGCTCATCCGAGAAGCAACGGTCAAGCGAAAGGGCAATGCTGAAGTGCTGCGCGGACTCAAGACCGAACTTTCGACGTGCTGCACAAGTGCGGAAGAAACTGGATTGAGGAGCTGCGGTGGTTCTTTGGTCGATCAGGTCGACGCCAAATCGAGCCACGGCCGACACCTTCGCTCTAGTCTATGGAGCAGAGGCAGTTCTCCCCACGGAACTCAGATACGGATCACCTCGAGTACTCGCTATGATGAGCTTGAGCAAGAGCAGCTGCGACAAGATGACACGCTGCTCCTCGAGGAGGACCGTCTTCAGTTGCTGACGAGCTGCTCGTTACAAACAAGCTTTGCGCCGCTACCATAGCCGCAAAGTTAACGCCAGAAGTCTCGAGGAAGGCGACCTTGTTCTTCGGCGCGCTCAGTCCGCCAAGAATTCCAACAAGTTGACGCCGAAGTGGGAAGGCCCTTATCGGGTGAAACGAGTCACTAGGCCCGGCGCTGTCCGCCTTGAGACCGAAGATGGCATTCCGGTGAGCAACTCCTGGAACATCGAGCATCTTCGTAAGTTTTACCCATAGGGCGCGGTTGCCGGAACCTATTCCGGCAACCACCTTTTGTACAAGTCTTGCCGATGTTGCATGTAATCCTTTGTACAAAGCCGGGCGCAGACCCCGTGCATAAGTAAAGCTCATGTGTTGCATACAATTTGTCAATTTCATGCTTTCGTCATCATTTTGCATGTGTTATCTGACATTTTGTGCAGCATCCACACCAGGTAAGCAATAACGAGCCACAAGGCTCCATGACTTTATTTTCTCTTCTTTCTCTTTCTCAAAGAAAGGAAGGTTCCTCCACCCACAAGTTAGCCGGGGGGGAAGGAGAAGATAATGGTGTGGGCCACCAAGCGTCGCTCGAGGAAGTTCCGCCTTACCGGGAAGCAAACGACAGAAAAGCTAAGTTGCCAAAGTTTGAGCAATCAGTTTTTAAATTTTCAAGTTATCTTCCTCGAACGATAGTACTTTGTATGGAAAACCTGTGCGCGGAGGAACCAACTCGTAGCTAGTTTGCGCCCTTACTTTGTTTCGAGTCCGCTCAACAACTTAAGTGAGCTGCAACTAGTTGCGACAAGGTTGCTTGTCGGAGGCGGCACCGCCAAGCAGCTCTTGACGTTCCGACTCATACTGGCGGCAAAGGTGCCCGGCGCCGACAAGTTTCCTAAAAGCGTAAGGCACAAACATACAAAGGAAGGAATCAAGTAAAGGAAATAACATTGCAATCATTGCCTAAGATAGAGTTATATTACAAAAATAGCTTGTCGCAGATCTAATAAATTGTTCTCCTAAACATGATCAGCAGCGACAAAGGAAAGATAAAATTGGCGGCCTAGTCTACGCGGTCGCCCTCAACCCGCTTGATCTTGCCCACCTTGTCCACAATGGTGCGACAAGGGCTTTGAGCGCCCACGCCGGCATCTGGCGGCAAGGATCCGAGGACGCCGCTGAGGTTGAGGCCTGGATTGCGGAAGGCCACCTTCATCAACACCTTCTCGAGAGCTCCTCACAGATCCGCACGATTCCTCGGCCAGCTGCTTGGGATCTCTTCCCGAGTCGCTGGAGAGCCGCCACCACGCCCTTGAGGAACAAGCTGAGCTTGGCGCTGGGTTGGAGGTGCTCGTCGAGGAGTACCCAAGATCCACCATCCCCAGCTCCATCAGCTCCTTGTCAATGGCGGCGGCAAGATCCACAAGACCCTCCGTCCAAAGGCATCACGTTCTCTCTCAAGGTGTTCGGGCGTTCGTGGCACTTGTCGGCAGCTCCTCGCTGGCCTTGATCTTCTCCAACAGGCCCACCTCCCGCCTCCTTGGCGCCGCCCGTAGTCTCCATCGTGGTGGTCACCACTCAAGATCTGCCTTGGAGTCCTTGGCGGCATCGAGCTCTTTGATCCTTTCAGTGAGACGACCCTGCAACCCGCCAATTGATTGCTCGCGCGCGGCAAGCTCTTCCTCATAGCTGTCAAGGTTGATCTTCCGCTGCGCCAACTCGCCTTCTTGCGCAGATAGCTTCTTGGCAGCAAGCCGTTGCTGCTCCTCGACCTCAGCCTTCTCAAGGATGAAGGCTGTGCGCTCTTCAGTGAGTCGCTCCCGCTTCTTACGCTACGCCCGAGAGCTTCTTGGTTGGCGCCCGGAGCTCTTCTGCGCTTCTCCATGTCCGCCCCGCCCTTGCGATAAGTGCTTCGGGACTCCAACTTGGCTTGCCGGGCGCGGTAGAGCGACAGCTTCTTCAACAGCTCCTCCTCCTCGGACCGCCGCTGCTGCTGCTTGGCGCGTCAACCAGCGACAGACCAATGAGGCGAGCAGCTCTTCGTCAAAGGTCTCCCTTCGACGGCGCCGAGCTCGACGCCAAGGGGAGCTTGATGAAGACGCCGTCGCCGCCTTGAGATAGGCGCCTGGCTGGGCTCTTCGGAGACGACGCTGACCGTGGCGGAGGGATCGGCGGTCGGCGAAGCGCTCGGGCGCCTCGCGCCTCGTGGTCGCCAAGACGATCGCTGCACCCTCGCCAGCCTTTTGCGGCGGCAGCCTTGGCGGCCTCGCCGGGCGGACCCATCGGCGCCACCTCTTCCTCCATGGTGGCGACGTCGCTGTTGCCGCCGCGTCCTCCTCGTCGGCGACCTCAGTCTCCATCGGCTCTGCGATGGATGGATCTGACGACCAGAAAAAGAAAGAACAGTCAAGCAAATGTTCAAAAAGAAGAACAGAAGAAGAAGAACCCAAGGGAAATTTTCGGTCAAGGGGATTACCTGCGATGGGATCTGTGGCCGCGGTCTCAACCACCGGAGGATCGCCAGCGCTGCCCCTTGTCGGAGAGGCTTCCCTTGTCGGAGAAGCATCCCTTGCCGGAGAACGCTCCCTTGCCGGGGAATCCTCCCTTGGCGGTGTAGTCGAAGCAGATGGCATTTCGGGAGCGGTTTCCGAGCGCTCCTGGTGAAGCTGCTCTGCTCCTGCACAAACCAACATTCAGATATCAACAAAGAAGGAGCACCCATGCACACCTAACCGTAAGAAATAAACCATATACTTACGCTGGGGGCTGTGCTGGGGGCTGCTTTGAGCAAGGATTGCCGGGTCCGACAATGGGGTCTCAGACGCGCCTCCTGTTGCCACAGGGAGATCGTCTTCGATGACAACCACCGGGGTCTTGGCTCTCTTCGACGCTCTCTGGACCAAGTTCCTGAAAAGGAAAGGGTTCAGAATGAAGAAAATCAGATACAAGACAAAACAACCAAATTGAAGAAATACAAGCACAGCATAGAAGCTTACTCTTTTTCTTCTTCCTCGTCGGAGCTGAGCGCGGAGAGATCAAATTCCGGCACACCTCCGGTGCGAAGGGGCGGAGGAGTAGGTTCCCTTGACCGCTTGGCGGGGGTGGCGGCGGTGGCCCGAGAAGATCCCGCCGGTTGTTGCAGCGGTGTGGGGTGCTCCTGCTGGCAACATGCTTGCAGCGGTGGAGCGGCCGCACGGGCGCTGCGGCTGTTGGCCCGCCTGCCGCCTGGCCACTTCCCGGCCTTGCGAGGCGCCTTCTTGGTGGAGCTGTGGGCTCCGCCGCGGCAAGCTACTTGAAGGTGTGGAGGAGGCGCCGATGCAGACTCGCTCGGCTCGACTTTGGGCTCGGCCTGCTCCTCCTCGCCGCAAGCTCCTCTCGATCGGCAAGGCTTGCCGCCTCTCGCTGCCTCTGCCTCCTCCACGGTGAACCCGACCGCCCGGTGTGGCAGCAGCTGCCGCCTCCTCCATCTCGTGGCGGCGCGCGCATCTCGACGCCGGTGGTGTCGCTGGTGAGCCATACGCTCGTCGTCGCGGATCGGCACTTCTTCCAAGCTATCAAGAACTGCCGCACACCGTCGTCCGCAGGCTCTTGCCAGGTTGGAACGATCCCATGCGAGTCGCACAACGGCATCATGGCGCGGATGCGGTCGAGCGAAGAGTTGTTGCACAATGGGACGACTCCCCTCGGCAACCTAAACCACTCGGGGTTATCGGCGTCGTGCTTGAACAGCTCTAGCAGCATCGCATCCAACTCCAATATAGTGAAATTCCAGTTGAGGCCCGGGCGCAGCCTCATGATGTCCGCCGCATTTTGGAATTCCCAAGCAGGTCTCCTCCTCTCCTGCAAGGGGGCGATGCGGCGGCGAAGAAAATCTGCGCCAACTGCGCCTACAGTGAGTCCGGCAAGCCTGCAGCGCAAGATCCGGGTCACAACTATCTTCAACCTAGCATCCTCCGCGCCAAGTTGCTCCAATCGTTGCCGCACTATGGGAGTTTACGCTGGGCAGTGAAGGGCTGCGGGTTCTCCTCAACGATCCAACACCAATCGGCTCTCCACTCCTCCCACTTGCTGCAAGCTCTCCTTCCAGATAGGTTTCTTTCTTGCCGATCCCGGAGATCCAAGCAATCCTCCGCAAGTGGCTCTCTCTCAACGCTGGGCATGAAGAAGTGGCGTAAGAGGGCTACGCTTGGGTGGATTCCGACAAAGTTTTCGCAAAGGTGTGCGAAAACCGCCATGGTCGAAACAGCGTTGGGGTGAAATCAAGGAGGCGGCCCGTGAGGTATTCATGATGTCACGAAGAATTAGAGAAGGCGGGCAGAGCCCGCAATAGAAGAAGAGCGCCAAGAAGGGGTACCCGCCGACCCAACTCGATGCGGCGGAGAGTACCTTCGTGCGCGGATGCGCCTCGCGTCTCCGTCGACGAAGAGGTAGTATCCCACCTCGGCTCCTTTGCGCCGAGCTGGGGAGACGGTCCGCCTTTCGCGAGCGCGCTGAGCCGCTGCGCCGTCGACTTCACGCCCTTCCCTTGTCGGCTTGGAGCCATGGCGGAGGTGGTGGAAGAGACCGACGGCGTTGATGGCGCTGGTGGCGATGGGGGGCGGAGCGTTGCTCTCTTCAGACTAGAGATGAAGGGGGGAGCGGCGGTGGTTTTGAGATGGGACAGCAAATGGCGAGGTGGGCGACCTGCCCTGCTTCCCCTGCTTATAAGGAGGGAGAGGGGCGGACGCCCGCTTTTCCATTAAAGAAACCCCACGATCTCTCCCACGACGCCATGTTCGGGCGGTGCTGTTCGTGGGGGACGTGGTGGGTCCGGAGCTAGTTACGGCGTGATCTAGGGCAGCGTGCGTCTGCCTGCTTTTTGGCCTGGCCCAACAGCCGGCACCATGTGTGGCCCAGCCCGGCTCTCTGCCGGTGTACTAGAGTAGGGGTACCCTAGTATCCCGAACTGCACGGGCAACAGCAGACTGCAAGGTGGCTTGCCTAATGACCGCTAAGGTCCTCCATGGTTCCTCCGAGCCATTCAAGAACAAAGTATTTAAGCCAAAGAGACAAGTCCCCAAAGAAGAGGAGCTCGAAGGCCACTCAAGGCACGCAGAAGACAAGACCCGGCAAGAAGAGCTTGCTGGAAGGCTCGGTGAGCGACAAGCTTCGGGCGCGACAAGGATTTAGCTGCTGCAAGGCGCTTGCCGCGCAGCAACCTCTTCATCTCCGCTCCACTCACCCACCAACGATGTCGCCATGGGACCATTCCGGCGTGCGTGGTCAAGAGGCTGTGCAGCCAGCGGAGAGCAGCGTAAGCGGGCGCCGACAGAGTGCCATTGTGGCAAGCGGTGGCGCTCGACGGTCCTTTCAGATCGCTTAGGGCGATATGGACGGGCATTTAATGCTTTTGTCCCTTGCCGCCGAGTTAGGTAGAATACACCGTACAAAGTAGCTGTACCGACCGCAACTCATTTTCCCATTTTGCCCTTGTTCACGCTAAGCCACCTGTTGGTGACCCCTTGAGCCTATAAAAGGAGGCCCATGTGCAACGTAGAAGGGTTCGCTGGTTCGGTTCGACTCATTCAAACTACACACTCACGCTTAGGTTTTGTAGCTCTCAGGCTCCCTAGCAAGAACACAATACAATTAGACAAGCAGCAGTAGGAGTATTATCTCTCGGAGAGCTCGAAGCTGGGTAAACCGCCGTGTGTTTCACCGACCGCTCTTCATGCATCTCCGCCCCCACCAAACGAAAGGGACTCGTCCACCGTCCCATAGGTGTTAAATGGGTTACGATCAGCTTCCCCGACACACTCCCATCTGAGTAAACCGGAAAATGTCACCTGGTACCGTTGTCGAAGGAGTGTTGAGGTAGCTGAAGGCGCGTGCTGAAGGAGTCGCTCCTCACGGACCACCAGGGCCCTGCGCCTCAGGAGGCTCTGGGGGCTCGGGTGGTTCCTTGAGGACCGTCGCCATCTTCGCCAGGACTGCGTGATGCCTGGCCTCCTGAGCCGCCAGGATGCTCCGCAAGCGGCGCTGGAAAGTGACAGCCACGTTCGGCAGGCCAAATGGCATGCAAACATAGCTATGAGCTGGACCCTCGCACCGTCCAACGCACAAAGGCCAGAAGCTCTCCTGAGATGCGGCCCTGTTGAGCCCTGGAATGTCGATGCAGACGCATAGCCCGCCGTCCTCGCCAGGATGGGGAGCTACGCCGTGCGGTGGGCGACGGTCGCTACATATGGTCCTTGCCTCTTGAAGCTCCTGGGTTGCCTTGACAATGAACTCCTGAGCACCGGGCACTCCTTGCCCAACGCCCTTTGCTGGGAAACGTGCGGCGAAGCATGCCTCCACATGGTGCCCGAGTGCCTCCCTCTTGATGTTGGCTAGGTCTGAGGCCCTCCAGAAGAGAGCCCTCGAGCCTTGCCCGAGGAGGGTGCGGGGCGCGCCTTCCTATGCGAGGGAGGGAGGCGCCCCAACTGCGGGCGTGGATCTCGAGGTGGTGCCGCCGAAGACGCCACTCCCTTGAGGCCCTAGGTGGAGTAGCTGTTTCTTCTTCTTGGGGATGGCCTCAGGAGGGTACAGGGTGCCCTCGTTTTCGGGGTCTTCGATCACCGCAGCTTGGAAGGCGCGCTGGAGGGAGCACACCGCATCTCTTTCATCGCAGGGGACCATGATGACTCCGCCGCTCCCTGTCATCTTGAGGACGTTATAGCCGTGGTGGGTCACTGCCATAAACTTGGCCAATGCTGGATACCCAAGGATGGCATTGTACGACAGATGGATGTGGGCGACATCAAAGTCAATGAGCTCGGTGCGGTAGTTGTTACGCTGGCCGAAGGTGACAGGCAGGCGAACCTCCCTATCGGGGTGGTGGAGCCGTCGGTCACTCCTAAGAAAGGCTTGGTAGGCTGTAGCAGATCGTATGGTACTTGGAGGCTATCAAATGTCTCGACGGACAGGACATTGAGCCCTGCGCCATCGTTGATGACGGTCTTGGTGACTTGGACATTGCTGATGACGGGTGAGCAAAGCATCGGGAGGGCGCCGGCGGTAGCCGCGCATTTGAGCTGATCCG
The DNA here is from genome assembly GCA_021605205.1 of Aegilops longissima. NCBI lineage: Eukaryota > Viridiplantae > Streptophyta > Magnoliopsida > Poales > Poaceae > Aegilops > Aegilops longissima. The sequence goes on along the minus strand of CM038676.1, from coordinate 351,453,354 downwards.
ATGAGCTGAAGGTGATGGCGCACTTGGACCACCTGAGCGGGCACGTGGCCTCGAGCCTGGAAGGGCCGCGTTCACCTCACGAGCAAACTGCTTGAAGATGCATTGGGAAGCTGGGGCCTGAGCGCCGCCCAAGATGCAGGCGACAGCGCGCGGCTCCTGGAAGCCCCTAGCCCCCTCTTCCTGATGGTGGTCGTCATTCCTTCTTGGCGGTGGCGGCAATGGAGGGAGGCCAGTATTGCCCTGAGGACGGTCCTCACGAGGCTGGTCCCTTCAGGTGCCCTCACGAGGCTGGTCCCTTCAGGTGCCCTCACGAGGCTGGTCCTGCCAGTGGTCCTCGCGAGGCCGGTCGCGCCACTCCTGGCGGGGGCCGCGGTCATCCCAGTGTCCTCCACTTTGTCCTCCTCCTCGGTCCTAGCCCCGGTCGCTGCGCTCGGGGCATCGACCGAAGCGTCCATCTTGAATGGCCCTGAGCTCTTGGCAGTCATTGGTGTTGTGGTTGTGTACGTTGTGGATGGCGTAGAACGGACGTCTGCTCTTAGATGACTCGGGGTGGTCCCGGCCGCGCTTCATGTCCGGCTCCACCGCGAGCACGGCTACTCCCTTGCGCTTCACGTCCTCGGCCTTGGCTTTCTTCTCTTCTGGGTCGGCAGCAGGGAGCTCGAGGAGGGAGATGCGCCCCTCCTCAGCTCTTGCGCACTTGGTCGCCATGTTGAATATCTCCAGAGCCGTGCATAGCTCCTCATGGATGGCGAGCTCCTCCTTCATCTTGACGTCACGGACACCATCAGAGAACGGTGAAATGATGGCCTCGTCCATCACCTTGGGAATCTTGAGGCGAATGATGTTGAAGCGCTGGATGTACTTCTGCAGGGTCTCTCCTGGCTGCTGCTTGATGCGGCACAGGTCACCCGTAGCCGGCGGGCGGTCGCAAGTGCCCTGGAAGTTGGCGACGAAGCGGTCACGCATCTCACCCCAGGAGGAGATTGACCCCGGGGGCAAATTCAAGAGCCATGAGCGAGCACCATCTTTGAGAGCCATGCGAAACCAGTTCGCCATGACTTTCTCGTCACCATTGGCCGCCTCGATGCTCAGCTCGTAGAGCTGCAAGAACTCTGCTGGGTCAGGGGTGCCGTCGTAGCGCGGGGGCAGGTCTGGCTTGAACTTGCCCGACCAAACGACGCTACGCAGCTCTGGAGTGAAGGCACGGCAGCCTGCTGTGGCCACCGGGGCCCGTCGCGGGGGCGGAGCTTGATCTTGATGCCCACACTCCACCGCCGCAGGCAGCACGCGGTCTTGACATGGCGGCGCCGGGAGTGCGGGAGCTTTTTCTCGCGGTTGGGGAACTTCTTGGCAGGTTCCTTCTTCCCGCGCGAGCGCCTGGCGCGGCGGGTCACGTCGAGGGGCCGCAGATCTTGGTGCCAGGACGTCGTCGTGGTGCGGAGGTGGCGGAGGCGCTCCATGAGCTACATCGCCCGCAGCTGGAGGAGGGCGAGGCAGTGAGAGAGATGGTACGGGGGAGCCTCCAGGGGCGCTGAGGAGCTCCGCGATGCGGTCCAGCCAGTCCTCGTAGAGGTCGTTGACCGGGTGGTAGCACAGGAGCTCGCGTGCCATGAGCAGCACGGCCTGCGTGTTCGTGGGCGCGCGGCGAGCGTGGGACAATGAGCCGGCCGGAGTCAGCGATGGGTTGGCGATGCGGCCGCCCCCCTCACAGAGGGGTGCAACGATGATGCTTGTTGCTCGTTTCCTACCGGGCCGGTGGCGTCGTTAGTGGTGGGTGATGGAGAACGATGGGGAGGCCCGCCGACAAGAGCTGTCTGAGCGACACGGGCGGCCAGGGTGGCCCGGTGCTCAGCGCGGGCTCGGCGAGCGTCCACCATGGACGTGGTAGAGTAGTAGAGCGTAGATCAACGGAAGAAAGGCTTCAGCGCACCCCTACCTGGCGCACCAAATGTCGAATTACGGGTTCCGACAAAACCCTTGAGGTTCGAACACTGGGGTGCGCACGAAGATCTCTCTCCCCCTAGCCTACTCTCGCAACGATCTCAAGGCCTAGCCATCCGAACCTAGAGAACAAGGGACGCAAGAGTTTATACTGGTTCGGGCCTTGTAGGCTGAGGATTGCCTTGTAGGCTGAGGATGAACAGGTACAAGGGAAGAGCAACCTCCTGAGGAGAGGCGTTCTCAAGCTCGCTGAGCTTGTGTGGTTGGGGACGATCTGAATCATCCTCCCTGCCTATGGTGGTAGCTAGTCCTATTTATAGAGGCCCTGGTCCTCTTCTCAAATGTTTAGGCAGGAAGGGATCCCACAACGGCCAATTTGAAGGGGGACAGCTAGTACAAGCTATCCTGACAAAAGGTGGTCTTCGCCAGCCAAAGGCTCTGGTGGTGACGCTGTCAGGCTCCACGATGACCTCCGCCCCGCTGGTCCCCGCTGGTCTTGGTCTCGTTGCACCAATATGGAAACCTTTGCCTGATGCCTCAGGACTCCTCGCGTGCACCTGCCCCTTTGGCACCAAAGAGGCAACCGGTACTCTGTGTGCGCTGGCGACCTCCTGGCATTGGTCGTCATGGCATACGTCACGGAAACCTCGCGAGGTGCCCCTCGCCTTGATCTCTCCACTCCTCACGAGCCAGCCTCGTGAGGCTGCCCCTGAGGAGGTCTTGTGTTGTCCGCCTCGCGAGGCTTGGCCCCCGCGAGGGTCTTGAGTGTTTGCTGATGAAGACGGGCCGTACCAGGCCGTTAGTGGAGCCACGCCATGGGCCGGAGGCAGGCAAGTCTAGGGACCCCCGTCCCAGGACGCCGACAACCAGGATGGGGATCGGTGCCCTCTGAGCTTGAGTTTTTAACAAATCTTACCTTCCATGGCATGCCTCGACGTGCTTGGAACAGCGAGTCCATGAATGAGCTTATCAACGACCTTGGAGGTGAGCTCGTAAGTATGTTTGTTCCTCCAGACAGCTGGGTTCTGACGGTTATGGCATGGATGAAGAAGCTGTCCACCATACCGAAGGTGATTGGTGTTGTGATACTGGTGCAGGAACCGGGGTTGTACTATTCATCGCCACCAAGGCCGCCGCAGACCACGTTAGGGATGTACCTGTATCGAGTGTTCGTTCATGTCGAAGAAGTGGTCAATCCATCAATCGAAGTCCTGTCGCGGAAGCTGGTGCCCGGGTCCGTCGACGACGTCCATTACAGGAGTCAATGTCGGACTTTCCCCGTGTTGCTCGAAATGATGGATGGCACAGGGCCTACTCCATCGAGCGGCGGAGGCCACTTCTTCTTTGGGAGAAGAGGTAGGTCTGGCTGCCTGGATGTGCTCTAGTTTGAGGTAACAACTGAATCTTGTCAGATACTGGTTAAATCTGAGGTATGGGTGTGAAGCACTGATGTGCCAGTACATTTGATTGTGACCTATTCTATTTTTTACCTGAACTTTTTTTAGAAAGGGTTGTACGTCAACTTAATGTTCTAGCAAAACTTATATATTGTGTTGTTTGTCTGTTTTCTTTGCACATCATTCAAGATATTTCCCCGTCATTGATAAAGACGATGAACCGTTATGTACGAGTTCGTTGGTTTCAACATAGCCCTACCCGTAGCGATCCACTGCTTCCACCCTGATTGTGTCGCCTGAGTGAAATTTTTGTATGCAAGTTCAGTGTGCTATGATGTTCTATATGATTGTGTCAACTATATAAGTTTTTAGTGAGCATCATCAATGCATATGGCTGAAAGATGTATTTATGAGCATCGACCGATGGGTCTCTCTCTCTCTCACACACAAACACACACACACACGCACACACGCACAAGTGGGACCCATTGAATTATTTCTTCGCTCGTGACAACTTTTAATTAGGTTCCACTGTACTCTAACTTTTTTCTTAAGTTATTAATTGAGCTCAGTGACTTCAAAAAGTTGTATAGAAGCCTTGTTTGGGCCTTTCTGGCATCGCTGAATGTGGGCTGAGTAGCCATGTAAGGTTGTACTGTACTAGACATTCCTTTTTTCCAACATCAATAATGCAACTGGGCCGACAGTCGTACACAATCCCGGTCAACTTGTTATTCTCCGCCCCGCTGGGCTGCAAATCTTTCCTAGGAGGGATGCATTAGGCTTAACAAGACACTACTAGGGGAAAGCCTAGCAGCAGCGCGGGTTTTGGGCCTATTAGTAGCGCGGGGGCCGGCGCTACTAATAAGGCGCCATAGTTAACGATAGCAAGAGGCGGGTGCCACCAGCGCTACTACTATGTCCTTTAGTAGTAGCGTGGGTAAAACCCGCTACTACTACTAAATATGGTTTTTTTTGAATTTTTCAAAAAATATTTCGATTTTTCCCTAATTTTCAAATTTCTGAATTATTTTAACCTCAAATCTCTAATCACCCTCATCGCTGCTCAATTTAATCTCTAATCACCCCTCATCATTCCAAATCATCTAACTTCCTGGACGGTCACCCATCCTCTCACTACTCCAAATTGAGCACGCTTAACTTCCGGTTCTATTCTCCTCGCTTCAAGTCTGCACTTGTTGTTTTCCTCGACAATAGTAAGATGTCAATCCTATTAACCTCGTGAATTTAGCTTGAGCATGAAGTCACACATTTCACTATTTGAGTTTGAAACTATTGTTCTAAAAATTAGTAACACTAATATTTCTTGAATAATTAGTTTGACCACAGCTTGACCAGATTTGACCAAAATTCAAAAAACAAAAATAATTATTTAGTACCACTAATATTCTAGAATAATTAGTTTGACCATTGTTTGACCACACTTTGACCACACGCTTTGAAATTTTTCGTTTTTCCACTCTAGATCTTTAAAGCCTCGTAATTTTTTTTCTGCTTGGTTTTGAGGATTTTGAATGTTTAACGGGTTCCCCTGCTAAATTTGGATGTAACTTTTCGAGTAGATGATTTTTCATATAAAAAACTTTTCATCCGAGTTAGTATGCAAAAGTTATGCCCATTTTTACAAATTCTCGAGAGATTTTGCAAATAAAGTCAAAATTCATATTTGCAAATTTTCCCAACAACTAGACCACATATCACATGGGAAACTTATTTTCTTTTATTGTTTTGACATTTTCATCATTTTCTTTTATTTTTTTTTAACTTTAAAGGCTATCCATGGGGGGAGTTTGAAAATGGGACCTTTAGTAGTAGCGCGGTTTTTAGCTACCCTCGCTACTACTATGGCACCACTTAGTAGTAGCGAGGGCTAAAACCAATGCTATCGCTATCAAACTTAGTAGTAGCGAGGTTTTAAAAACCCCCGCTACTACTATGGCATGTCCCGGGGCACGGTAGAGACTGCTAGTAGTAGCGAGGGTTAAAACCCGCCACTAATAATCAACTTAGTAGTAGCGAGGTTTAAAAACCTGCGCTCATCGGTAGAAATAGCAATGTGAGTGTTTTAACCCTCGCTACTAGAAACTTTCTGTGTATAGGCTTTTCCCTAGTAGTGAGAAAATGGGCTTTAAGAAATAATAAGTGGGATGTAATTATAAAAACTGGGCAGTAACTATAAAAAATTCACCAAACACGTAATTAGTTTATAAAATATTACTTTTGTATTTTGAAAATTTTAATTTCATTAATTGTTGCACACGCAATGTTTTGTTGAATTTTTACGTAATACAAATTTGTATTGAAATTGTATTTAATCTGACTAGAAATTTCGGGACAAAAATATTTTGGATCCCATCAAAATGTGGGAAATTTTATTTAATTCGGTTTTGAAAGGTTGGTTGAAATTACTAATCGTTGCCCTAGCTAGAAAATGGGTTTTACTTTTAACGAACTGTAAATGGGCTGTAGTAAATTCCATTAGAATTAAAAAATGGGGCTGTACATTCTTAAAAATCGCAAATGGGCTATAAGTTCTCTGCCACACACTTGTGGGCCTACTAAGTTGACGCGTATGCAAGGCTTTGTTAACTTATAGTCAACCGACGGTTCTAGCAGCAGTGTCTGTTGGATGCCCATCCAACGGATGCCGTGCTTCTTCTTCAGTCTCGGATATTCTAGCTTCACCTGCCCAAAAAATGATTCCTTCCCCTGACATCTGGGGTGCACCATTTTGGAGGCTGACCTGTGGGCCTACTAAGTTGACGCGTACCAAGGGCTTTGTCAACTTAGTCAATATAAACGATTCTAGTTGTAAAGGATCTGCGACGATGTCCATCCAACGGCCGCCGAGATTCTTCAACCTTCGGTCTTCTTGCTCCAGCCGCCTAAAGTAGCGCCATTCGTTCCGCTTGCTCTCGCCTCCCGTGGTCGGGTCAGTCTTGCCGGAGCCATCACCGCCCTACCACTCCCACTGGCTGGCCAGGCCCTGCGGGCGATTTACATCCTCACACCGCAGCCGAATCCGGTGAACCTCGTACTTCTTCGTGTGGGCATCCATCGTCGTGTCTTCCCGCCTCCGCGTCTTCCCCTTCCTAAGCCTCGCAGTTGTCCACCGCCCTGGTGCTGTCGGCGGGCGTGGTCAATGTGGTCAACAAACGACTTCCATCGGAAGAGTACTGTACGTGGAGAGGCTGACAACTGGGTCCACGGCCGCAGCAAGGAAGTGCCTCCTTATTACGCGCAAACTAATTATTCCTCCACCTAACTGTAGGGACCCAACGGACGGGCCATCATATTTTGCAAAGATAAAAACGTTTCCCCCCTGACTGTTGGGACCCACCAGCTACATCTTCGCGCGCAAGGAAGTGCGTCCATATTATGGGCAAAAAAATTGATCTGCCCCCCTGACTGGTGGGACCCACCAGCTACATCTTCGCACGTGAGGAAGTGCTCGGATCGGGACCCACCTGGTCGAGCGCACGTGGCGTTGTCATTTTGGTCACGTAACGGTACGTACATATACCGGTCGATGTAGAGGCGCCGCGTGTCTTAGTAGAGGCGTGCACGTGTTGTAGTAGAGCGCGCCGCACGCAGTCGCATTTAGAGGCGCCGCACGTAGCATGTACACGCACGATACAGCGCCACGTGGTGCAAGAAAGAAAATACGACCACGCACGCATATACCAGCGGTCTCGAACGCCTACTGCAAGACACACGCACGGCCAGGCTCGTACATGGCTAGGTCGGAATGGAGAAACTGCGTTGGCATCATGTTCATGGGGAGGCAACGGAATGCGTCGTGTTCATAGCGAGGCAACAGAACGCGTGCTGTTCATGGGGAGCCAACCGGCTTGGACGGAACAACCAATGGAAACGAGGCCTAGCGTGCCGCAGAATGGAGGAAACGGCCTTGTGTTCGACCGGCCACGGTCGAAACGGGATCCTTTTCATCGGGAGGGGTCTGGCGTACCGCAAAACGGAGGAAGCGGACTTCCTACGGTGGAAACGGGGTCCTGTTGATCGGGAGGGGTGTGGCGTACCGGAAAACGGAGGAAACAAACTTGTGTTGGAGTGCTATGGTCGAAATGGGGGTCCTGTTCATCGGGAGGGGTATGGCGTACCGCAAAACGGGACTCCAGAGGATATTGTTCATCTCCACCGTTGACCTCCTCCAGCCTCCACAGGCTACTGTTCATCCACCGTCGACCTCCTCCAGCCTCCACTTGCGACTGTTCATCCACGGGCTCATGTTCATCCAGCCTCCACCGTGTGCTCCTCCACCGGCTACTATTCAACTAGCCCTCTCCACGGGGTCCTTTTCAACCACCCCTCCATGGGCTACTGTTCATCCAGCCCTCCATCGGCTACTGTTCAACCAGCCCTCCATGGTCGTCATGTTCATCCAGCCCTCCATGGGGTCCTGTTCATCCACCCCTCCACGGGGTCTTATTCATCCACCAGCTCGATTGATCGGGGTCCTGTTCATCCAGCGGCAACGGCCTCTACTACCACGAGGTCCTGTTCATCCAACCCCCCACCAGGAACTATTCATCCAACCCCCCCCCCCAACAACGCTCACTGTTCATCTAGAGGCAGCATCGATCGGCTTCAGTTAGCAGTAGTAGTGAAGGAATCACTCGGGTTCAGTTAACAACAAGGGATTGATCGATCGCTCGGTTTCAAGAACGCCAGAGCTCAGCAGGCAATCGCCGGGTTCAGCTTAAAGCCCAACCTCGCCGGGTTCGCTAGATCCCAATGCCT